>JAMKCH010046421.1:0-66571 GCA_023653785.1 Ophioderma brevispina
GCAAAAATATCAAATTTGGAAAATTGGGGGCGCTCTTCAAAAATGTACTGTTATTGCTTTAATATCATATACCATTGAAACTCTAGCTTGGAATATAAATACTTGTCTTGGTTAAAAGCTGTTAAAGTGGATTTCTAAACATTTATTTCCATCATATTGTTTTATTTGCTTCACATTTAAGGAACGGTTAACACAAGCCTTGACGGTATGTCAAAATATCTTAATCAACTACGTGATGCACGCTTTGACGGTTTACGTGGCGATATCCAAAAGATTCTTGAAGCAGTGCAAGCCACCAAGACCAACATCGGACTATCAAGTAGGGATTATTTACGCATGCGTGCTGACGTCATGATTGATATGCATAGAGAACGCCAGGAGTACTTAGCTGCCAGGAACCACAGCATTAGAAACCAACAGAGATATTCACTTCAACAAAGTTTGAAATCAAGGCGTTCACGTTCAGCAGCACAAATAAATGGACAACGGGTAAGGTGTTTGTTTTTAGAATATTAGCCTGGGAGCTATATATGTTATGACGTCTCGTAGACGTCAAAGGTCAGAAATACCTTTTCAAACACAAATAAATGAGCCTTGTGCACAAGTGATCTAAATTTTATATAATAAAACAGATTTAATGATCTTTAAATGGTTTGGTTCAAGAATTTGGTATGTCCAAAACAAAATTACATAAAATTACACACAATATTTAAGATTATAATAGTTAAGAGTTTAATAGTGTCCTGTGTTGAAAGCGTTGCAGTTCAACGATGATATGCCCTCACATAGATATTACCATAGCATCATGCATAAACATAACCTTGCACTAGCTGACCAATTGGATTTCACATAAATTACATCATCTGAATTACATCACTTCACATATATAACTTTATGGGGGAATCCCCTGATCATGCAATGTTTTGATCTTAAAGCATAAACAAGTTGACTCAGTTTCTAAGTTTACATCTTCGGGAATTCCCACTTCCCCTATTGTGCAATCTATCTAACAGGTGCACCTTGCACAAACAACACTAGGGGAATCCCTGCTCTCTTTTTTATCACAAACAAAGTACTTTTCCCGTGAGAAATCTTTTCTCAAATAAAATTGAGAAAATAATATTTTAATCAAAATTTTGAGGGGAATATAACATTTTCCCCCTTAAAAAGAAAATTTGAATGAAATGAAAATTTTCCAAAATCTGGCTTTATACCTTTAATCATTTTGTGGTTAATTTTACATACAGTTTACACAGTGCAAATTTTACACCTTTTTATAATGTTCTTGCATTGCTGCCTTCAGTCTATATTACAAGTTGTAAATTTTGTAATACTAAATTTCTGAACAAAATGTCCAGATTGTATTCTTGTAGAGTTAAACTCCACCTAACTCTCTGATTTCTGTGTTGTTCAATCTTGTGGATGAAACCCGGGGGGCCACCTGTGCTTTCAAGGTGATATGATGCGTGAACAGACAACGCGTAAAAGGTGTCGTTTTTCCCAACAGCGATGTCGCGCGTACATCCTTTATGGGGTCAAAAACCGCAAATTGGAAAAAGGTATGTTTATTCTTAACCCTTATATCTCATTAAGCAGAGATAAATCACCAAATATTGTATCCTGAACTGGATTAAGCAAAGCAAGTAATAAAGTATATTTACGATCAATGCCTGCGTACTTGTTTAGGGTATCATAAACAGATCAAAATACTTGTTAAGGGTATTGGTTTAGCTTGTTTTTTAGTCGGTGAAAATACGTGTTTAGGTGCATTTAGAAAGTCCATGTTCACGCATCATATCCACTTTTGAATACAGTTCCCCCCCCCCCCCGGGGGATAAAGTCAACGGATTGTGATCCGTGTCTCTAGAACTGGGGACCTGTTCTGATGTTTGTCATAACTTCTTTGAGAAATAACAGACAGATGACTTTACATTATTTCATCTGCTTGTGCATGAGAACTCCACACAAGCCTACCTCACTGGGGCATCAACTGCCAACTTGAATTGTTTCTGAAAGTCTGGCGCAATCAAAACGGCGCATTCATCAAAATAGATTTGATTTTTCCTCAAACGCTTTTTTGGCATTGCGTTTTTCTTCAGAAGTTTGGTCAGCGGACACTCAATTTTTGAGAAATTGACCGTATTTCTGTAATAAACCCGACCCATACCTAAGAATCCATGAGATCTCTCTTGCTCTGTGGTGTGGGAATTTCGCAATTGCTTCAACTTTTGCTGTGATTGGCCTAATGTGCCCTTGTCCTACAACATGCCCTAAGTATGTGACATTTGCATTGGCAAAATTCACTTTCACCAGAGTCACATCAACAAACCATTGAGGAGCTGTTCCATGTGTTCTTCCCATGTTACGCTGTACACAAGGAGATCATCCACATATGCCTCACAATTTTCTAGTCTGCGACTACTCTGTTCATTTAGTCCCTTTGAAATGTCGCGGCAGAATTTTTGAGACCAAATGCCATTCTTTTTGTAGTGGTATAGGCCATTGTGCGTACAAAAGGCCGAAATTTCTTTGGCAACGGTCAGTGAGGGGAACTTTCCAATACCCCCTTCACCAATCAAATTTTCTAACAAAATTTTGGCATTTCCAACTACTAATGCAATCATCAATCCGGGTATGATATGAGTCGTAGTTGGAACAGAGGTTGACAGCCGAAAAATTGACAACACGAAATGACCATCATTTGGGAACACAATACATGGGGGAACTCCATTCACTATTGCTCCGTTATCTAACTATTCCACATTGTCTAACACGTAGTTCACCTTTCACCTCATGTCTAATATGTTGCACTTGATTGGATTCACTCTATAAGGAAGTTCTTTATCGGAGTTGATTCACCACATCAATGGTTTCATTAGTTATGACATGTGTCTCACTGTTTACATCAGGAAATATTTTTTCCAACTTAATGCTTTAATTGTCATCTTGTTGACTCGCTGGGAGCTGACTTGTTTCTTGTCTAAATTGGCAAGTAATGTCAATTTTTCAATTTGACAACACCATAAGCCATTTTCTGTGTTGACAGTGCTGTCTTGTTCAAGTACAGACTCTGTGGTGTCACCATTTACACTGGATACTACACAGGCAGGCGTAATGTAGCATCTCTTTCATTATACTCTTTGAGCATATTTATTTGACATAATTGGTCGACTTTTTACGTCCTACCCTGGTGTTTTTGATCACATAGTCAAGGTCTTCTACTTTGTCTCAATTCTCAATGTCCCAGAATACTTGGCTTGCAAGGATGCCCTTGGATTTGAAAAGTGCCATAACTTTGTCCACACATGGTTTGAATATTTGTTCCTGCCATCTTTGTCATACCATGTTTTCATTTTGGCCTGGCTCTGTTTGAGATTTTGTTTGGCAATTGCTGTGGCTCTTTGGAGCCTTTTTCTGAATTGAGACCCATGTCTAACAAATTCACATCAGGATCTTCACAAGACACCACTTTTTCTTTCAGTAGTTTCAATGGTCCCCTACTTTGTGACCAACACCAACTGACAAATGGACTAAATCCTAATGACTCTTTGTACAGCCTCCCTGGTAGCAGATAACAGGAGATGAACTCCCCTCATCCCAATCCCTCTCAAATTCAAGACATAGGTTTTGATCATTGTCTTCAATATTTGGTGGTACTTTCTAGGGCCCGCTGGGATTCTGGGTGGTATGCTGAAGACATGTACTGGGAATTCCCAGGGTCCATCACTGTTGGAACAAACCTGACATGAATTTGATCCTTGATCAGACGGAATTGATTTTGGAAGGCCTATTAGGGTGACAAACTTTGTTAGAGCTTTCACAATATTTGTGCCTACTATTTCTCACGGGTAAGCCTCAGGGAAACGTGTGGAAGCATACATGATGGTCAGTAAATTTTGATTTCCTGACTTGGTCTTTGGAAGTGCCCTACGACAATCGATTACCCTACTTAATGGCTCATCACATGCTGGTATTGGTTGCAAGGGAGCAGTGGAATTTTTCTGATTGGACTTTGCCCAGCCATTTGACGATTGTGGAACAGTCTTACATACTCAGACACAGGGGACAAGAGTCTTTGTCTGGGAGTGGGATCGGCCAACCAAAATGAGCCTGCGATCTATCGGTGTCCATGTAGTATTTATCGATAGTCTCACAGACCGTAAAAGTGCTCAAAACGGGCCGGTATGATCGAAACATGAGTCATTGTAAGGTGCCATACTGCCAGACACTTCCCTATGGAGCACCGAACCGGCTAGGTCATTGACACGATGATGCGCGATGATGTGATGCACATCCTTCCATCCTTCATCTACAAGTGCATCGGATGGTCGCCATTTTCTCATGAGGATACCATTTTGCCTGTAGAAACATACAGGAATTGCTCGGCGTCCGTGTTTGTGTCACGCCCTCGCACCTAACTTTTTGTTTTTTTTTTTGTCCTAATATGGGGTCCTTTTTGTTGCTCATTTTACCAGCTTGTCATGGTTTAAGGGGGTCTCCTTTACAGTCCTAACTCTATCAATGCTCACGGCGGGATTTTTTCATTGTTTCCACTCTTGTCACTTTGTTTTTCTTTGTTTGTGCTAGGACTGATTTCACTAACAGTCTCTCCCCCTGAAGAGGAGCCCGCAATTCTGCTATGACGTCTCGTAGACGTCAAAGGTCAGAAATACCTTTCAAACACAAATAAATGAGCCTTGTGCACATGTGATCAAAATTTTATATAATAAAACAGATTAATGATCTTTAAATGGTTTGGTTCAAGAATTTGGTATGTCCAAAACAAAATTACATAAAATTACACACAATATTTAAGATTATAATAGTTAAGAGTTTACTAGTGTCCTGTGTTGAAAGCGGGAAGTTCAACGTTGACATGCCCTCACAGCGAAGACTCCAAAATGACAGCATGCAAAGTCACACTTAAAAATCCTCAGGTAATATTCCATGGGAATCTTCTCAGTCCTGAAGAAGACATTTGTCCAGCAGTTCAGTACGACAAGGTTAAATAAGTCCCTCGACGACACTAATATTCCACAGTATATCAGTCCAAGATAATCACCACGATTTCTATCTGTCCACAATTTGGAATCCTATTTTGATACCCAGCACTTTTGGCTTCAAAGACGACAGTAGAATAATTATAGCACACTGCTCACGTGGAATTACAAATCCTGGCACAAGGTACTTTATGGTCTGCTACTCATTGCAGATTAAAACTAGCTATAACCTCTAGCTACTTGTTACTGGTGGTTGCTGGCCCCGAGACTTTACTCAAATCTCCATTATATATTGACTTCACAAAGTTCCCAAGTCTTAAAATAGATATTACCATAGCATCATGCATAAAACATAACCTTGCACTAGCTGACCAATTGGATTTCACATAAATTACATCATCTGAATTACATTCGTAAAGCATAAACAAGTTGACTCAGTTTCTAAGTTTACATCTTGGGGAATTCACACTTCCCCTATTGTGCAATCTATCTAACAGGTGTACCTTGCACAAACAACACTAGGGGAATCCCCTGCTCTCTTTTTTTTTTTTTATCATAAACAAAGTACTTTTCCCGTGAGAAAATAAAATTGAGAAAATAATATTTTAATCAAAATTTTGAGGGGAATATAACATATAGCAGACATTTGTAACACATATCAAGTACAAAAGGCAAAAGGTTTGAATGATTAAATATATTGTGATAGCTTGATAGAGACCCCTGAACGTGATTCTTAAGTGCTACAAATAGTGCCTTAAAGGAGAACCCGTACAACGAATAATATTAAACAATATACACTATAAAATAATTATTGACCACATATCGAGTGGTTTCATAGAAAAACGGAATTATATAACCCTAACAATGAATTAAAACCATCTTGTCTGACCATGTGCTATTTAAAAATCGCGCCAGTGTATAAGGTGTTATGCGATACGACCGGCACGTTTAGGTCATACATGCCATAGGAAATACACATTATGAAAGCATCATGCGTGAAGATGTATGACGCTACTGTGCCGTCCGTATCGCATAACACAAATACATATCCCATATACAGTAGCGCGAATTTCAAACAGCACGTGGTCAGACAAAATGCTTTTAATTCGTTTTATGGTTAGTATAATTCTGTTTTCCCATGAAACCACTCCACATGTGTTCAATAATTGTTTTTATAGCGTATATTGTGTAAGTTATTCTTGATGCAGGTTCTCCTTTAAGGAGAGGGGGGCCAAGACAAAGTCTGTAAAAGGGTAAAATGTTTAAATTCATCCAATCATGCTGAAAAGTATACCACATTATGTGTCTAACCATAAGGATTCAGAAAGTTTCAGAAGTTTGTAATATCTATAGCCTAATGTTTCAAAGTTATAGGCTAAAAAGAGCAAACATCAATAAAAAGGGTCAATTTCACGAAAGAAAGAATCCGCAAAATATCATCTGTCACTAGTGCGAAAGAGGACAACCTGACCTCTAATTCCGGTATGCGTACCTACCTAAATAGAAAAGGCAACTCAACCCAATGAGACTACCTAGATCAACGGAAATCAATAGTAAACGGAATAAAGCTCATACACACTACTGCTTATCGATTGATCATGGGTTGGGTTTTGAAACAAACCTAAGTAGCTTATACATTATCAAGAATTTGGATAGGTACGTATACCGGAATTAGAGGCCAGGTAAACTCATTCCGCGTCACTAGTTGGTGTTTAGATTCCTCACATAACAAGTGCTATCAAATAAAAATTACAAATCAAGAGACAATATTGAATGGGGTCTTTTGGTAACTATCTTCAATCAAACATTGACTGGTTGATTTAGCTGCGGAACACCGAAATTTCAATTACCACCTAGACTTTATTATAAGGGCGGATGCCTCTCATATTGGTTTCGTAGTCGTGTCGAGTTGTCTTATATAGTGTAGCATTTTGTTTACTTTACTTATTTGTTTAGGCTAGACCACGTAAATTGTCAGGACTCTTTAGGGGTGATAGAAACGGGATGTAGAAGGGGGAGGTATATGATTTGAATCAATATGCAATATATCGGAAATCTGAAAAAAAACCTGTTTCAAACATCGGAATTCCTAAGTGATTTGCGAGAGATCTTTTAGCAGAGAAAGTGTTTTTGAAGAAGGAATACAATCTGCGGAAGTTGTTTGAGCTCCGAGTGTTACCTTTCGCGAGATGGTTTCAACCAGTGTTCAAGTGGCTAGTTTCATTATAACATTGTGAGTCTATTGTGATTTTATAATAATTTGTTTTCTCTCTGTCAGCTGTCAGACAGCCTACCAAACTTACCCGGTAGCGTAGATATGGCAAAAGATGATAGTAAGTAAGAACATAATAAGTTTTTCTATATAAACACGATAAACCTGACTGCCAGGCATGTTTTGTGTGTTAACATTTGTGTTATTTCTAAGTTTTCTTGGCGAGCAAGCATCGTTCTCGATCTCGTACACTGCTGTGTTGTGTTTGTTCTTTCCCTGCCCGTCCGTCCATCCATAAGTATCATGCCGAATCTGTTTATTAGGGACGTTCTCTATAGTTCAGTGGTAGAACACTCGCCAAGAGAAAAGCGAAAGATCCGGGGTTCGAGTTTCCGTACAGGTCCGTGATTTTTCTCACTTGTGCATCTTATGATATAATTGTTTTAGTGCGCAATGCATGTTTCTTGTTAAGCTTTAGGGACCAAATCAATACTCAACCGGCGGGTGTTTTCGGTTCCGTCCGGTTCCAGGTGGTTCATTTAATCCGCTCAATCTTCTGAATCCTTTAACCCGATTAAGTAATTTAGCAAAGTCAATGAATTAATTGAACCGCGCGGAACCGGGCTGAACCGGAAAACGGCCGCCAGTTGAGTATTGAATTCGTCCCTTAATGATTAGTTTAGTGTTGAGAAATGCGAAGTATCTCGTGTACTAGTTTGTTTGCAGTGTATGATGCGTAAGCCTCTTATAGTTTATTGGTTCTTTTTGTTTAATGATCAATGTAGGATTACAAAGTCAAATCTGGAAATAATATATTTTTCTGATCATGCTTAATGTTGTATGTATTTTTATTATACAGCGCTGCGAAACTATCCTTATGAATGTTGTTAAGTTATATTGGCCTCATTCACCGTATACGCTAATATTCTATCCAACTATTCTTTGTCTTATTTTAGAACCGCCACGACCACCTCTTTGGAGACGTGCTTCTGTACCAGATCCTGTCAACGAAGTAAATGATGACGATGATATTAAAAATGCATCGGAGATACTATAATTAAGAAATTGTTTAATAAGATGTTGCTTTCCATGATAAACATTATCCTAAAACATTTATGTGAATGTTTATATTCCATATTTTAAAGATATTGAAATGTTATGTTACACAGCGTTATTATGGTTCAACATGAATCTATCAATAAATTAAATGCTTCTACTTCTATTTCTTCAATGACGGTTCTCGTCAACGCCTGTTCAGCATCTGGACGAGGGTACAGTGCGGTGCTCCAGCAATGGACTGCCAATGTGTCAAGTGCTCATACAGTAAAACATGCTACGTTCTTAGTTGATACCATGCTCCCTTGAACTCCCTCTTGAACTGCTCCACTGATAGACAGGTTCATCCCAGGTCATAACTAATCTACTTTCCTACCACATATTTACTAGTATTTTTATGTTGCATAAACTATATTCTTCAAAATAAGCTTTTGGGCCACCCTGATTTTTGACTTAAAAAACAACTTGGCGGGAAAAATACCAATTCTTACTAAAAAGCGGCTAAAATGTAATTTTCCGTTGGGAAATTCACACAAAACAATCAATTTACTATTTTAATTGACAAACACATTAGGTCTTTGCTTTTGACAAAGTGAAATTTCAAATGTTCGAAAGAATTCAAAATGGCCGCCACAAACGCTCAATACATTGATGGATTACCTTACAATACATTGATGGATTACCTTAACTTTATTGTTAAGGATATTATCGTAATGAAACTGGTGCAATTTTCTCTTTGTCAAAAGCAATGACCTATGTGTAAAAAATTAAAACGGGAAATAGAGAGTGTTTGTGTGAATTTCACAACGGAAAAATACGTTTTTATTCGATTTTAGTAAGAATTGGTATTTGGCCTTCATGTTGTTTTTAAGTAAAAAATCAGGATGGCCCAAAAGCTTATTTTGAAGAATATTAGTTTATGCAAAATCAAAATTCTAGTGAATATGTGGCGGTAAAGTAGATTAGTTATGTCACTTTTACCCTTGTCTAAACGAGCCACTACTTGTAATTACACACCCGAAAAAGGGAATGTTTGTTACTCCGCTAGGATTATCCTTATTAAACGTCCAATACCTATACCACAGGATAGCTTAGAGTGTTTTCTTTCAATTGGTATCAAAATAAGTAAAACCTTCCCAATATGACTTACTATGACATTCTAAGGGCACGCACCATTAGACTTCAAGGGGGGGGGGTTTGGGAAGTTGGGTGAGGGCAAGTTTTTTTTTTTTCGTTGGCTTTTGGAGGCAAGTTTTTTTTTCTTCTTCCCGTCATAGGTTTGGATTTTTTTTTGCTTACTTGAGGACGTGTTTTTCGTAATAAGGTGTCGGTAAAAATTTTTTTTAATGGAAAGTGGGGAAATGTTGTTTTTTTTTGCTCATAAATGATGGGTGAATTTTTTTTTTTAGAAAAATTTTGTATTTTTGCCCCCCCCCCTTTGAAGGCAAATGTGCGTCCCTAAGTCAAGGTAAGTATCATGCTGAAAATATGCTATTGGGTGGAAATGGATATTTCGCCTATTTACTGCTCGAATTCTAAAACTTTTTTTGGTGGCAAAAATTTCATTTTCGCCTATTCTATATACATTGCGTTTCTATGAAAATTGACAGGTTTCGCTGCCATGTTGAGCTTGTATGGAGTGCTACTTTATGACCATAGCTTTCATGGTTCAAAACAAGTATATAGGGCCGTCGGACGCCATACCCTGTATGTTAGTACTTCTTGCCAACCTCCATCCATCACTCCAAGATCGTATCATACCTATACCCGGTGGGTGCTTGGTTTGACGTGAAAAGGTGTTTGATTCTTCTCCGGCTGACATTTTCCACATGACAGAGAGATGAATCTGGACTCTTAAGGGAAAAAAAGGTCGACAAAATAGTAGTGATTTGATTACAGTAATATCACTTTTGTAATAAATGTTTTAATTGCGTAATTGCTATTTTAATTGCTTAATTGCTAAGAGTGCCATTAAAAAGTGGGTTGATTTCTTTTGAAGTAATGGCAATTACAATACATTTGACAGAATGACCTTGGTCTTACCATCAACGGACAGTCTCGTATACCTTCAAGTGATACTCTTTATTGATAGAGATGTGCAGTTTTCAAATCATAGGCAAGTTTGAACTGGTGCTTGATATAGTACGCTGTTATATGCATTTTAAATTCGGTTTTTATTTAATCCTTTCTCGGTTTTATGGCATCATATATACAGTCATACATATGGTATAATTATTTTTCATCGAGCAATGTTTCTCCAAATATGTTTGTTCAAGAAATGCAAAACATACAATGAAGTGTTTCTTCTAAGAGAAGTCCACCACGAGGAAAAGGTGCTAGAGATTCACGAGATTTAAAATTCGATATCATTTAAAATAGTCAGCATTTTATGATATAAAGTTTTGCTATTGACTGATGAATTTTGAGTTTGAGTATTAAAGTAAAACTTTTATTTTGACAATGAAAGTTGCAAACTTCGGAGGCGTTCATGTTCACGCTTTATTGCTTTGGTGTAAATAGAAACTGATGCAAGTTATCCAGATGTGTACAGTTGGTTTTTATTCAAATTAGTATGACTCGGGTTTGGCACGAGTAGTTTGTCGCAAAAAACAGTCGAAACGACACTGATTGCGTATTTGAAGTGCAGTTCCTATGCAAATAACCTAAAGTAATTGTTTGTAATTTTGAACGTAAGCGACCGTTCATGATTTTGTGAAAGCAAGCCTACTATGTGTAGAATCATGACTCCTTAACTATCGCGTATGGTATCTAAACCTGTGTGTTTCATACAAAAATTTATTTTTTATTTTTTAACGAGGTACACCCTCATTTTGTTTCTAATAGTAAAATAAAATCCTTGTCAAAATTTGAAGGGGAAAAAATCTACAGCGCGCTACCAACTTTTTAAATTTTGTACATGGAGTGAATGGGATTTTGAGATGAAATACTTCATTTGTCTAGTTGATTGATTCATACTGTAAAATCCAAGAAAATTGTGAAGGTGTTACTCGCATTTTTGTGACGTTTCACTGCTTCTCTAGCAGCTTCCTCAGACTGGCAACCCAATCCACTCATCACAGCTCCTTTATTCAATGACTTCATTATTGTTTAATTTATTTCATTATTATTTTAATTTGTTTAAAAAAAAATTGGAGGATGAATTAAGTAACTGTAAACAACAAATGAGGGGATGCCACGTTGAAAGATAAATATGAAACGCCCTAATAACTATAATCACATATCACATATTTTGCAAACACAGCAAATCAAAACCAAATCGCATTATATACCTATCGTACTATAACTTACATCCCCAAGCCACAAAGGCTTCGTGTCTAATCAATACCAATGTACAATGCTAATAACCTTTGAACTTATTTTCAACACTCTTGATTATTGTTTTACCAAACGAAACCCAGCCCTGTGGGGTGGGCAATATCGTTATTCTTATCGATCTCAGTAGTGTTGTGACAACATTTCGCACCATGTACTCTTCCAGTTGTACTTAGAAGGTAAGGACTTCTTGAAAGCAATTATTCATATAATTTCTTTACCAAAGGGTGGTATTGCTGGTGCATATTTTATATCCTATAAATTTGCAATTAATTAGACTTAATGATTTTTTTTTTAAATCGATGACTAATTCATCATCAGTATTTTTGAAACTTCACTGTGTTTTGCAAAAAAAGAACACGCTTACAGAGAGAGGAGGGTACTAAGCTGTAGGAGAATTTCCATAGATTTTTAAAGACAACCAATGGTCATGGTAAAAGCATTTTAGGGTAATAAATGCCGCTGAAGAGCTTATTTTGGTTGTTAGATTAATTATTAATTATATATTGCAAGTCGCTAGAGACAGACAAAAATGACTATTTGAAATTCGATGCTTATAAAGATTTCGATAACTACACACTTCGATCTTAAAATACTTGTTTTATTTAGAGATTCCAGAGTTATGGATCCAACAGCAATAGCGGGTTGGGTGCTTGACGCTGCTCTTAAAATCTACGAAATTACGAAAGAAGTTCGGGGATTTGAAGAAGAGAGCGATGAGCTCCTGAGACGCGTGAAGATGTTGGATGGACTGTTCAGGAAAGTCCAAACAGCACGTCGAGGTATTGGGGCGTCAATGCCCAATACAAACCGTCTCAGCAACAGGTATCTCTCCTCGAGAACCTCACTTGAACCACAGAATAACCAGGGTAAGCTGATGATTCGATTATATTTTTCTTGTGTTTTTTGCTTTCATTTTATTCCCATATAGGAGAATGATTGGTTCTCGATAAAAATAATTCTAAACACCTTTATAACATTACTCATCACAGACATTTGGCTGAAAGCCTTTGCGTTGGGAAAGTTTACATTTTTACTCTTTTTCTCGCTCTTGATTGTGCCTGCTAGCCGTGCGCCTGTGACGTTACGCATGTCCTTAGTGTCAGGATATCCAGTAAGCCCGGATGTAGCCTCCGTTAGGATTGTGCAGTTTTTTTGGAGAAACATTCCCATGAATGTCTTTTTCATTAAATTATGTCACATGAGAGAATAGAGGGTCGAACATTATGCACTAAAACATACACAAATCACATTAACATTTGAGAATACTTAGAACATGTAGCAAGCACAGCCTTCGAACTCACATGTGATATTTTATGGAAGGATAAAATCAACATCATACGCCGGCGTGGAACATAAAAGCCTCAGTTTATGTCACTCTTTCCGATTGTCTTGGTAGTGATTCTCTGACAATCGTCTTTGTGTTGTTTCTGTGTTAGTCCTTCATATACGTTCTTGTACATCTTTCAACCCTTTGACCTGTAGCTTATGTTTTCTTCTTCGTTTACTAGTTCAGTATGAACAACTGTTAACACCAATTCTCTACATTATTCTTAGGGATATACCAACAACCATTGCCAAGAACTCAGCAGGCCTGGATGCCGCCAGGTGCTAAGGTGCAACCTGCTGATCTGTGCTCCACTCAAAGACCTTCAGCACCACAGTTGCCTCACTTCTGAAAAATCAATGGAAACTTGATTCCAAGTGGATCTCGCACAAGCCAAGTGTGTGTTCCCATCGCTGGCGGTGGTAGAGATATATATCAAATCCCAAATCACTTGATTCAAGATAGAAACAGGGCCATCCACACACAGGAAGGCCAATCCAACGGGAACATTTCAGAAGGTCAGCCCCTGACATCACTTTCGACCAACAACCTTACTCTGGATGACCTCCCTGATAATAGTGACGACCACAGATAGAACTACTACGCACACTGATAGAAGCTAAGAAATTTCTCGAAGATCTTCGTGAAAAGAACTTTATCAGGAAGGTTATGAGCAAGAATACGATTCGAGAGAAGTTCACAGCATTTAATGACCGCATTGCTTTTCTTATGCCAGCTCTGATTTTGAAACTGCAGGCTGAGACGAAAGAAGAATTTGGAAACCATATCGCTGACATGGCTGGCAACAATACGTCGGTACAGTAGAAATTATGTATTTAATAAAACTCGAAGTAGAATCAAATACTGGTAGTATCACTTTGTATGGAAGGAATAACAAGCACCAATCATCATATAGATTCATCGCCTAACCATGATACATTTGATACAAGTCTATATTGGGGTGAATTTAAGAATTCATAAGATTAATGAAATACGACGCAGGTATAAAAAACACACTGAGAATGAACTTTATAAATCTTAACTTAAGAATGTCTTTCAAATTAGCCTAAATGATTTAATAACTTAAGAAGAACCATTCTTCTTAAGTCCACCTAAGATTAATTTTAACTTTTTTGAAAGAGCCCAGATGTATTATTGGCAATTGACAAGCGACGCGAGGACAGATATGATTCAAATCAACTTCGGAAGAAATCAAAGGCAGAGAACCATGCAAGTGAAGAGAGTATTTGCAGTATTTTGAGTAAATTATGCGAACAAATGGATTAAGTTATAGCTTAGCACAACATTTCCTCCAAAATAGTCATCAGTGTATGAAGCAGACCACTTTCAAATTTAAATAAAAATTACAAATATTTTATTTTTTTTGCATAGCGAGGTTGACAAAACCTTAAATATGATAGGATAATGCACTGTTGTGTGCATTCATAAAGAAAAGTGTGTCAAGAGACGAAGGCTGGAGAATTAGGTGTGATGACGATGACGATAACGATGACGGACGACGACGATGACGATGACGATGATGATGATGATGAAGGATTTGTGAAAATAATACACATGGCAACACTGAGAGGCGGTAAAAGTGCATCTACAATAACTAAATGAACAAAAACACAAAAGGCTGGGAAGATTATAAAAAGTTTAATGCATCATTACTTCACATATTATTTCAGATAAGCATTCTATTCAAGACACTTAACAATTGGCAATCAGATCAAAGACAGACGGCTTTGCGCCTGGAGGCAGAGCTGAAACACACCAACATGAGATTGAAATGATGGGACAGAAGGTTGAAGACCATTCACAACAGATCAAAAGTAGTTTTGAATAAATTTGAGGGAAAAAAAGGGGGAGAAGATTGAGAAGGTCCTCACAGGTGTCAATACGATTGGGAAAGCTTGCGAAGACATGCCTCGTAATGTAGCAAGTTAGTATTTATCTGTTATTATTTGTATTTTGTTTTTCATTGAAAAGCCAAGTTCCAAATTTGGAACCTTTTTCGTTTTTTGGTGCCAACACAAAAAACCTTGTACGTGTTTTACCATGATTTTTTTTTATCACAAATTTAAGATTATAGGTGATAAGTTTGTGTTTGATGAAAGTGCAAACTTATCACCTACGAGTTCGTGGTTTGAATGAAAAGCAGTTTTTCTGGTATTGGTATTGCAAGTATTGAGTTTGCCATAAATACGTGTGATATTAAAATTGTATCTAAGTCTGTGTACGTTTAATTTTTTCTATATTCGTTTAAGGGAAGCTTGGCAAAAAACAAAAAACAACAGGTTTTAAATCGAGAAACCAGGTTTCAAGGTAAAAAAACTTTGCCATGAACGTCTTTTTTGGAACTCTCTCTCTCTCTCTGTGTGACATATCTCATTCTCTCTCTCGGATCTCCTCTTGGGTCTCCGCTTCTATTTTGACGATCCAAACAAGCAATGAAATTATTAAATTTAAAAGAGCTCACCTTTTAACCCATCAAGTAAAATATTTGTCTTTGTGAAAGAGCATGTAAGTGTATTTCTAACATGTATTCTTATCTTATTATGTATATTCCGTTGACATTTAAGGAATGGTTAACACGAGTCTTGACGGAATGTCAGAATCTCTTAATCAACTACGCGATACGCCTTCTCTGATTCGTGAAGCTTTGCGTGACGATCTCCAAAAGATTCTTGATGCTGTTAAAGACACCAAACATAACACCAGGCCATCGGGTATAGATTATTTACGCATGCGTGCCAACGTCATGATTGATATGCATAGAGAACGTCAAGGGTACTTAGCTGCCAGAAACCACAGCATTAGAAGCCAGTGGAGATATTCACTGCAACAAACTTTGCAATTAAGGCGTTCACGTCTACAACACAATTAAATAGACAACGGGTAAGGCATTTGTTGTTAGTACGTTGATCCACTTTCGTATGTGATATGTTGCGCTACCATCTTTGATATTACACACCAGTATATTGTTCTTTTTATTGTTTTATTGTTCTGATTTTATTCGACGACACCAACAATTACAGTACCAGATTTTAATATAAGACAGTTTAATCGACAAATTAAGTCATTGATTTTAATATCTGCTGGTTTTATAAGTGTGTTTTTCAGAAAAAAACAAACGAATTCCTCATATTCACCGAAAGGCCCAGAAATTCATCTCTCTGTACGATCTACTATTGTAAAAATGTTGTAATGTCATGTTTTTTCATAACGAGTTTTATTTCAAACAAAATGAAAGGTGGCATCAAGCTCCCCATACCGAACTTTGATGACCTACCATTTTTTTTTTGTTTATTTGTTTTGCTCTTGTGTTTCGCTGAAAAATATTAAGGGATTGTAACACCCTCTAGTTAGAACAGGTGAATACAGCACAGGACGGTTTCAGAATAGATGTAAAAACACGGCACAGCTGGCTTAGGGAGAATTTAATTTAGACTGGAAATTTATCAAACCTAAACATCAACATTGTTCTCAATTAGAGGATATTTATAGTTATAGTTTGGATTAAAAATTACTACTATTTCCTTTTTGGACGGAAATCAGTCTCAGTTGTGACATCAACCACAGGTTTTGTGTGTGGAGTAGTACATACAAACTGCCACCAAATCAAAATAACCAATTTAAGACAAAATTTTAATGAGGTATTTGGGCGACTATCTTCATCTCAAACTCATTCCGCTGTGGAACAACGAAGTATCAACTGCCGCCTGGAATTTCAAATGCGTTTCATCTCGGTATTATATTTTTCTACGAGTCCTACCAACACTGTAATTTTATAATATTTTTTTCTCCCTATCAGCTGTCGGGCAGCCTACCAAACTTACCCGGGAGTGTTTCTATGGCGATAGATGAAGGTAAGAAGGGACAATATGATTTCCATACGTGCATTGCTTTTCCATGCTGTGAGATTTCAGCCATAAATTCACACACACACACAGACACACACGCACCGACACAGCACTCGACCACCGACACCCGGTTATTCCCATGCCTCGTTCAAAAATGAAATTCTTGTAAGACTGTAGACCTTTCCTTGTTTTTTTGTAATTAAACGTAGTCCCGTATTTTTTTTAAATTAAAAAATCCCTGGGAGTTAAGATGCGACTCTCAACGCGTGAGCGAAAAATGATAAGTTTAGGGTTACTAACACTCACGGCCAACGGCACGAGGCCGTCACGGAACTTCCCGGAACGTTTCGGGAGAGTCAAGGAACGTTTTGTTTACAAGATCGGTTGATTTTTTTTTTATTTTCAAAAAATCTAATACTGGTATTTTTCTTGCTACATTCCACACAATTTACTTCATTTTGAGAGTCAATTATGGTAGACATTGACCATAAACATCTGTTGAAGCTACTTAGAATCCGTACAAATTTTTTTTCCCCACCCGGATTGAACAGCGCGGTAAACGGATTTACAGTATGAATCCATATTCAGGAAATAGATCCTGTCGTACAGCATGTACCCTAAAATTGTCCAAAGGGGTGACATTTTTATTCAAAATTCTAGCCGCGGATGTAAGGCTCCAAAGAACCCCTGTTCAGCGCTGCTATTTTGACCATATATGTTTTGGTCAAATGATCCTCTCACCCAAAGACCGCCATAGTTTGCATTTGACTCGAAGGAGCTACTTTATTTTCAATTCGTCAACAAACTGATTATTTTCCATTTTTTTTTGCAAATCCTTGCTTCAAACCTTGCTTCAAAAGCGCTATGAAAGATCAAAAGATAAAGATTCTCACCCAAAGAAAAAGAAAAAAAACTTGACCCGCCTTGACCAGACGACCCAATGGGAAAAACAATCCGTTCCGTAATCGTTCGTGAAGTTCCGCTGATACTCCGTGCAGTGCCGTGAGTGTTAGCAGGTAAGCCGGTCTAAGTTAGTATAACTTCAACAAACTGAGCCGATCACACAAATGAGTGTCAAAATACGTTTAAATAAACACTGCTTCATTATTTCCCATAATTATAATACGATGTATGGTTTAATTTCAGGGGTGGGGAGTTAATTTTTTGTGCGTTTAAAAATTATTATTGTTTATTATTAGCCCCTATTCACGGTACACCGAATCTTCTATCAAAATTATTCTTCAATTTATTTAGAATCGCCGCCACAGCCTGTTCGTCTAAAGGCCATCTCTACCCGAACCAGTCCAGAACAGAAACGACGCGTAATGAAATGACACCGGAGATAGTTCTGAATATTATTTGAAGCATTAAAAGTATTGATTTATATCGTAAAATCTCCTCAACACACTTATTATGCGACTTTCGCTCACAGAGAGGTTCCTTAATCGTTATGGAAATTAGGAGGTGGGTAATGACGACCAGATGTGTCACATCCTCCACCCAATGAGAGCTGAAAACATTATACAGTCATTATAAAGGCTTTACAATATATAAGTGATTCAGATAAGAGAAGACCTAAAAGAATTTGAAACTATTCGTTCAATGGTATGATTCTAAAAATACATATTAATTTGTGGTTTAAGCACTCCCTATTTTATATAGTATGAAACAATGTAAAAGGTCACATTCTATGACCATACAATTAAATCGCAATGGTATTCCACTAGGAAAATGTACAGAAGCGGTTTTCAATTGTATCATCAGCATAAACATACTTTTGTCCGTGATCTCTTGAACGTTTCCCTGAAGCAAAGTAGAAACAATTGTACCACAACGAAAATACAAGTTAAAGTCTTGGGATGGCCCTGGTTGGACGAGTCTTCCTGTATTACGTTCAAGAGTATCGAGACGAGCCGAGTTTGTGATAGAACACGCGTTGTTCTGTCCTTTCATCTGTGATTTTGTAGGTTATTAGTTATAAGTGACTTGCTCGCCCCAGTTTCTTCCATTCTGAATTTGTTAACTGCATAGAGTCTGCTAGTTCCTTCAAATTGCTCTCATTCGATCCACGACGGCCTGTAAAAGTAGAAAAAAAGGTCTATGAAGGGGCATGCAAAAATCTGCGTTTCTTCGTCTTTATGCCTGTATTTTATAGCCTTGTTCAGTTGTCCGTGTTGTACATGATTAAGAAGTCATCATCGAGAAAATATATGACCCAATTTCAAGTGATTCCGGTTGTGCGTTTCGAGGTATGAGCAGGTGATTGCACCACGGCGCCTCCACACACCAAGGTGTTTTAGATCTGCTGGTGAGGTTAGTTTACTTTACAGAAAACCATGTAAACCAAACCTTGCAATCTCTGCCAAAACGTTAGAGGTTACGTTAGAGGATGTGGATATGGATGAAGAAAGATAATAGCAATGGAAAATTTCCAAACTAGACTTTAAAATTGATGGTACAAACATTTCGAATAGTTTGCAGTCTTTTTCAAGATTACACGTAAAGATTTTCGGAAAATCCAACATTTTGGACATTTGTTTTCTTGAACGTAACCTGGACTTCAGTGTTGGCAATGCAAGATCCATTGAGCGGCCACTAGAGTCGACTGTGTGACAGCGGACACTGAACCCTTCACTTCCTGTTTGGGTTAACTGCGACCCCTGTACCGGGCGGTTTCTTGAATCCGGTCTGTGTTTGAACGGCTGTTTCATCAAACCGGTACACGTGGTACATCTGGATATGATAAAATTAACAATGATAACCCAATTTGCACCTGGCCTGCGGTTGGCGCAGATTTTGTAGTCTTTGTCAAGTGACTCGGTTTTATTGTCGTGGGATGGGGGGGGGGGGGGTGAAACACCCAGAGAGTTCGCAGTCCATAGCTGATAGTACCCGGGAGTTTATTTTATCGAGTAATGCAGTTATAAGGTCTGTAATACAGACTACGATTTTGCTAGTATGTCGGTATGCATCTGGACCTGGTAATGCACAGAGTGTGTGTTTGACGGCAGGGACCTACATCATGCACGGCTAGGTAGGACCTTTTTTAAAATGTGCCTCAATTTATTGTCAAATTAACACTTGTGCCCGATTAGTCTCGGGGGTAATAAGATCTAGATCACGAGAGATTGAACAGCAGGGGCTGATGCATAAATTTAGCAGGGGGGGGGCTAAAATCTTCCAGGCAGTGGCGCGCCATATTGTGGTATATCTGTCGGAAAACCTCGATCCAGGTATCGCACCAGTATCGCTCCTGCCTCGCCCAGGATATGATATAACGGAATATACTTCAATATCACATTGCGCCTGTTTCCGTAATGAGTAAAAAACGAGGCAGGTGCGATCTAGGATCGATCCAGGATCGAGGTTTTTGAGAGATATACCAACATAGCACCAGACTTCGGGGGAGGAGGCAAACGGGGAAAGTGTGATTTTTCTTTTTGGTAGGGGGAGTTAAATTTGGAGAGGCAAAATATCCCAAAATTTGCTGATGTTGAACAATTGCCCCCCCCCACGGGGAAACAAAACAAAATTAGGAAATTTTCTCCATGCTCCCTGCGCCGCCCATGATTCCTGGGCGGCTTAGCCAAAGAGGCGGTACCAGTGTTCTTCTCACAATGCATTTTCTAATACATTTTGCACTGGTTGTAACATGGAATTATAGTGACAAAACAAGTACAAAAATGACAGAATCATCCAATCTTGCAATTTAAGTACCTTTTTGTACTATCATCATTGTGAAAACCAGTGGGAAGAACACATAACATCCTCTTAGCTGAGCCCACTGATGCATTTCAAACTAAACTTATATAGGGATTTTGATCGAAAGGCATGCCCGAAGTGCGGCCCCGGTCCCGCGACCACCTCTAGCTGAACAGAGCTAGTATTTAAGGCGTTATCACTCGTAATGCATCATAGTAGGGTTAAAAATTGATATTTTTTCGCCAGTTTTTTCGTCGAGCGACAATTTTCCCCTTCATCTAAAATGTAGTAAAGTTGTCTCCTAGCCTACGTCTGAGTGCCGATCCACTCTGTACTTTCCAATTTAGACTTTCCGAACCTTTGAGCAGAGAGATAATTTTAATTTGACCTTTTCAGGGGAAAATGTCGACCAGACTTTTAAATCGTTTTTATTTGAAAAAATATTGTGTAATAATTAGATCACACTAAAATATTTTCGTAATGATGTTCAATTGATAAATACAAAGATGCATAAAAATGGGTTAAGTTGTTGAAATATGGCAAATACAATCGGTGTATTTGATCAAATGACCCTTGGTTTCCCATTAACCGGGATGTGTCGTGTAACATACCCTCAAGCGATACTTTAACGTTAGAGTTGTTTTCAAGGCGTATAGACGAGCTGAAATGGTGTTTGACAATTTTTAGTTTGATGCCTTTTACCCTTTTTATTTATAGCATCTACTTTCTCGTTTTTTCCGTTTTCTCGGTGCATTTTTTCACTCCTTTACATTTAGAATGTACGTGTTAAATCAATGGCTGTCCCACAATTTATGATCATTTGGCGTCCTTCCCGATCAACCCCTTTTGCTCCATGGCCGTTACCTTCCAAAAGGAGCTGGCTGCTAAGGACAGAACATATTCGTGGCTAAACCAGGTGTAAAAGGAGATATGGTCCGCCAGGAGTCATAGACCGGGCTCCATAGACGACAACGTAATAAAGCCTGAAACTAATGTTGCGTGAAGAGTCAACTGAATCGAGTGCCCTATTCTTCACCGTTGTAGGCGGACTGTGCGTCCGGAGGACTATATCTCCTGCCACATCGGATTAAAACTTTATACATAACCATGGAAACCCAGCCCAGCCGTTGGTACCACTCGTGTGCCACAAGACGGCCGCTTGTTGTGTTTCGAAGATAGGTTTGCTCATAGAGAACACACCACTGAATCACTCCGCATTTTGTGTAATAATAATAATAATAATACAGAGTTCTTGTAATGCGCAAAATCATCAGAAGATCTCAATGCGCACAAAAAAGACACAAAAGACAGATGGTGTAATGGTGCGTAGTTCCGGTAAAAACATACCATCGACCGTAAACAAATTGGTGTGGCATTGTGCGTAGATATCGTTGATTGTCAAAATGTTAATATTTAATTGAACAGTGCAGACAATGTTCTATACTTGGAATATCAGAAAATAAATAAAATTGACTCTACAAAGAACTTAGACCTTCGGAAGTACTCCATGTTCGGATACGGCTATGGGAATACGTATCGGGTGGAAAAAAAGTGGTGGCGCTATTCCCTGCGCTATTCACATGTCTGTATCTCGAATTCTATCCTGCATCGGTATTAAATTACCATATTCAAAACATCAAATATCGTGTCACGCGGGGTAGTATTTTGAATTTTCGAGGCCGTTTGGCAGCCTTTATGGCCATTTCTTTGGATTGTTTCTAGCATGTAAGTGAAACGAAACGGCATTCCAAAATTCGTATGTTATTTCCTAACTAACGGCTACCATTCCAGTTTCCTGCTGTCGTTCAGATAAAAATACGGCGCATTTTATGCCAGTGTACACGGCGGCCTATGGGAATCACCACCTGAAAATGGTCGCCCTATGACTTGTGACGTCAGTGTAGACAGCCATATTTTTCTAATAATGAAACACGATTGAACCGCCAAAGGACCGCCGATCAACTGACAGCTGATTTTTCAAGCCACCCCTTACTGACGTTCAGCCAAATATTTGATACATTTCGGCTTACAGCTACAAGTTATTTAAGCATAATTGATTAATTTTAACATGAATAGTCCAATGTTTACAAAATGGGAATGAAAACTACCTTGGTCGTATTAACTAACTCAACATTTTGAATGACTTGTCCAATACTATTAGCATTTAATAGAAAAAAAAGGGTTTTCCAGAATCCTGAAACTACTGCACATTGAATAGACCAATATGCTGCAATATTGAAAAGGAATATTGATCTAAAACCTCAAAATATAATTAAGGAAATTTTAAATATTAAACTTAAAGATTATTTTAACAATAAAATATTAAAGATGCTCCTTTCAAAAACGTACTTTTTTTCGTTGCATTTGCTTCAATGAACTAACAACTGTCATTGGTCGAACGTAATCCCCATGCATGGTTTCAAATATATCATGAATCAATGTTTATCAATAAAAAGGTGTTATCCTATACAATACTATTCAGTACGTTATTTATTGAACTGACCTTTGACCCGAATAGAAGTGCAACGATCATGGACATGGACACATGTATTCTAGCAAACTCCACAATAATATACATATCAGCTCCGCCTTCTAAGGTTGGAAGTACACTGAGGAAAAGAGAAAAGTATCTTTTCTTAGCGAAGACGATTAGTAATCTTGGCTGGAATGAGTACTTACACTTTCTTAATATTATGCAAACACTTAACACTCGACGGTTTAAGAACATTCTACGGAATTTCAAGGTTTGTATTTTTAGAAAATAATACAAGATGTGGCAGAATTCAAAGTAAAGTATACTTTAAAAATCGGTATATCCTAATTCGTAAGCTGGTTTCGTTTAAACTATTCTGTATTTTCATGACAGAACGGCCCTTAAATTCTGCCCAATTCACGAATCACAACCAGGCATTAAACCCGGACATCCAGCCACACACCACAAAATAAAAACACACCACCCGCGCACACCACTCACATATACTGACATCGTCCGTTATTTTACGGAACTTCCGGCAATTTTGCTCCTGAAACAAAAACAAGTTACATTACATCAGGTGGAAGTTGCCGGAAGATATATAAATTAACATTCGGAATGTGGCATTGGTGTGAGTGTATGTGGGGTTGATGTGCGTAAGATAACCCAGATAGCACGCAATATATTGGCCCAACAATGGTTCCCCATCTGTAATCTTGGCATCGGCATCACGTGGCTAACGTATATGGGCCACTATTGGTTTTCCATTGGCAATGTGATATCGGCTTCATATCGGCATCCTTTAATGGTCTAATTATTGGCGCATCATATTGGCCATCGACCAACAGCCAATATAGAGCCAATTATTTGGGATAACGTTGGCCCAATATTGGCTTAAGGCTAACTGTTTGCCTAAAAATAGCAGGGTGAGAAACATAAAAACATACAGAAATACGCTAAAATCTCTCAAGGACGATTGTTTTGATCAGAACACAATATTTCAAAAATATTATACTATATAATACCAATTTCAATAAAAAATAAAACTATTTGTCTAGCTCAAATTATTTAATTAATTTATTTAAGTAAAGCAGGTTGAAAATATATTTATTTTGCCAATAAAAAATATTGATATATTCCCAATATTGGTTCAATATCTATTACCAAGAATTGGACCAATATGTGCCAACATTGGCCCGGGCCCAATATTGGTCCAATTTTGGGCCGATGAGCAAATATTTGGACCGATAACTGTAGCCAATACTGGCCCGATATTGAGTTATATATTGGCCTATATTGGCTCAATATCTCCATGTTATCTGGGAAGAGATAAAGTCGTGTGTGTGTATGATGCGTGGCGTGGTCGGCACACGTGAAATTAGGGTTATTGTTTACAGACTTTTCTGTAGAAATACGGTATAATTCATGTTCACAGAGCATCGTACTGTAATTTATGAACACTTTTGACAGCGTGTTTGCAAAGTTTAGATGTACATATTGACCAAGAAATGTGGTTTGAAACTGCAATATTGCTTTATTATCGGTTAAGTTAATTCTTTCTCCCGATTTTTTTTTCTCGCTCTCTTCTTGTTTTCTCTCCGAGTCTCCCTAGTACTTCTTATTTAAATCACAAGGTTATCAAAACAGTGAAAAAACACTCACAAGGATATCAAAACAAGTGAGAAGAAGGACATCAACGTCTTATTGTAAATACAAAGCTGATGTATTTGCCTCGTTGAATGCGGACGGTGCCTTGTTCGGACTTTCACCACATAGATATACACCCCAAGCAAGCAAAAGAAGCTCACCTGAAAGAAATACAAAATACAAAATTACTATATAATGAAAGTTGTGGTGTAAAAATAACAGAAAACAATGTAGGCACTCATAGATATTGTTATTTCGTAGTCAGGTCGATATACCGAGTCAATATCCTTTGCATTATCGCACGCATTTTATTATATTTCTAGCGTAAAAGAAAATAAAATGTACATTTTGGAGAGCAAAGTGCAATTTGACAATGATAAATCCTCATAAACATTGTTATGAAAGACACAGAGTAGTCGTTTCTCACATATGTGATATATATTATTAATAAAATCTGTTCTGAAAAAATAACTCATTCATATACGCGGCCTAAACATCACATGCCACATATTTACCCATCCATGGTGTTGTTTTGAAACAAAATTTAAAAATAAGAAAGTACACGGCTGGCGTATACTTATTTTGGTGTTTAATTTTATGTACCATCTCTTCTTGAGATATGATAATTCCAGCTTAATGAAATTAAGGATGTCTCACGAAGAAATATTAGGGGTGGCTTCAAAACGGTTCCGCCCGGTCTTTCCGTAGAACCAGTTCTATTGTTCTAACAATGAAACACGGGTCAACCGCGGTGTACCGCCGGTCACCCATCGGTTGAGTTTTGAAGTCCCTCCTTAACAATATCATAGGGTCTTAAATGAGGATGCCGTTCTCGAGGTTTAGGAATACGTTTAAAAGATGTTTTTCTATAGTTTTAAAGGACGCTAAATCGGAATTCTGGGGTCCAACCTCAGGGAACGTGGAGCATTTTGTCAAATTAGTTTTCTCATTAATACCCTACTAATATACTGTCTAGGGTATATAACGGCAATTCAACTTGGAAGCACAGCTCTTTAGCGGCAATAAACATGTTATTCCATCTCGCTTAGCTTAAAAATGCAAAACTAAATTTAGAAACCTAAACGAAGTTACACATTTTTTCAATCCTTAAGATGGAGAAATAACATTAGTGTTATTCATTTAAACACATTTGACTTGATTTCAAATTTACCCCTGTTCTAGATTTACCCCTTATTTTTCAATGTCCCCCACAGAGGTTGGACAAAAAAATCTCATTCATCACCCTTCAAACTACAGAAAAACGAGATCCTCGTTTATGGTCTCATACAATAATGCTGCCTAGCGTGTCAGTACCCTCAATACAAGCAGAGTTCTTTAGCGCCAATCTGTATTCCATCTCAACTGAGCTTACATTCAAAGATAGAACTGATTCAATGACAGGATGTAAGTTTCCTGCTAATTTTGCATATTTATTGTAATCGGGGTGTTCTAATTTGCCATACTATGTACTCGGGTGTTCTCATTAGAAGTTTCAAAAGGTTACGTGTTACATGAGAAAGCAATAACATTAATTTTGAATATATAGTCAATCCAATGTTTTGAAAACTACTCAGAATTTAACATTAAAACATGTGTTTTAGTGGCATTAATTTTGGTGTAAGAAATATACTTTGGCACATCGCATGATGCTAACTGTATGTTAACACTCCGATATAACATCAATAAATAACATTATTATTTATATCAGTGCTTCGATTGGTGCAAATAAATCTTTTATTGTACAGTTACGGTGAAAGTCCCCGGATGTAATTCAATATTATTTGATATTGGAGGCGCAATCCTGGGCATTTTTTGACTGACTGGTAGACTTTTGGATTACAACACTGTCAATGCAAAGTTTGAGGAACTTGATCAGACCTGATATTTTAAATATATAATAAGTATTGAATGTCTTTTTTTCCGTCTGATACACAGATATATTGCACCGCAGAACAATATTGTACCGTCCCTTCGACCGTACAATATTTTTCTGAGCTCGTGCAATATATTCCTGTATCAAGACCATAATGGGAAAGGTCTTTAACATCTAGGATTACCATTCCTTTTAAACATTTTACCATGGACACAAACCAGATGCTCGGGGGAATACAGTTCTCAGGTATCTTACCATCTTCCAATGTATGTCCAATACGTCCTAGAACAGCTAGTAGTAATTTCATTCCGCTCTTTGTCAAAAATAACTGTTTACTTGGAACTCCCAGTAGAGTCCATGCCCCCAAGCCAATAGCGACGACAATGACTAGCACGGTTATGCGAAGATATAAGTTATTGTCCGTTGATCGAATAGGGTTTTGGCTCTTCCGTACTTTGAAAACTACCGTGATTCTATTGGGGAATATAATAACCTCGTTACGAGTCTTGATGTTCAAGCACATTTTAAGTTGTACTGCCCTATGTCTTTCTTTAAGCAGTTCTATATCTTCCTTTAAGGATATGGCAACAATGAAACAATTTAGCAACCTGAGACTATCCTAAGGAAATACATATTATGCATGGTAGGCGTGTTACGTCACCAACTATATTTTTATCAAGTGGGGAAAACATTTCTTTAAAACTTTAGATAAAACTTTTTTTGTAACAAATTAATTTATAGCCGTCGCTAAGCTTTGTTTTGATGAAATGCTTTGTTTAAGTCTAAAATCACATTATTAATATATTTCCACTGTAAATTCCACCACGTTTGTGTCCAAATTTGTACCTTATCGATACTAAACTTGTATTAATAGATAAAATGAGGTTAAGATCACTTAGTGTCCTGCATATTCTTGGTCATGAATGGTCTTAGGTTGTTTTTAGATTGAATGCGCCTTGATGATGAATTTAGGGGTCAACAATAGAATACATTGTTTGAAAATTGTCTTATTGCAGAAGTGGATTTAAAATGGGCTTCATTTGTAATCACGATGATACTTTAAAGAGACATGAGGAATTTCATGAGAGAAGCGCCCTCAATTTTTCGAACCCACGTTTTTTACATATTTGAATGCTTACCAATGTATTAGATCACACCTAAGTGAATAAGCCGAGTACGCCGTCTTTATGTAATAAGATGATAATTATTAATTTATGTCGTGCACGACAGAAATTCAAACATTGTTTCCTATAGGGACGAGTAGAATAACAGCAAGTTCAAACACAAAACAAGTTTGTGGTTTTCTTTCGTTCCTTGGTTTTGTCAATAAACCGTCAAACCGTTCTCAGTAGGTGGTCTACAACCGATCAAGTGCAATTTGATAAGAAATTTGTAGCCTCAATATCTCCTCTGTCACTTTAAATAAATAAATCATGAGTTCCACAAATAATGCATGACGGTTACCTAAGGACTTGAGTACCTCAATTATTCAAAGAAGAACCCATATTAAGGCATAACGTGGTGTAGGTATGACCCCGCGTAACTCGGTCGTGGGTACCTAACTATCAGTGAAAATGGATGGATACTACGGAATTTGTTAAATTGTCCGAAAACGAAACCCCTTGCTTCTTGCTATGTTTACCCTATGGACCTAATTCATCTCTATTTGAACTGTTTGACGAAACAAAAAGCAGGCCTTTTTTGGACAATTAAACATATTTTTTTAACACATTAACAAATTTAAATAAAAGACACGTGATACCACAACACTCATGTTTTAAGGAGTAAAGCGCCATACGCCAGTAGACGGCCTATGTATTTCAGCCAAGGGCGAATTCCACAAGCGATGTCGGATTGAGAAAGCTCCAACTAAGATCTGCAATAGCAAAACAAAAGGTTTCAAGGTGTATCGCTGAAATGGTGGATTTCTGAAGACAAATATCCAACTCTGCTAGTACACGATTATATACAAAATTGGAGAAAGGTCAGGAAATTCCATCACTTTCTATCTCAATCTTAATCTGGTAAATATTGAATTTATTAAAAAAGATTTTTTTATTTCTTGAAACATTAGGCCAAACAATACCCTAACATGCAACGAATTGGAATATGCGAATAATAAGAATATATCTCAAGTTAAAATGTTTAGTCAAGGTCATTGAGTTTTCAAGAGAAATCTAGAGAAAGGCTTCCTTATATATTGCTTATTAAAACAGCGGTAAAAGTAATGAATGGTTTTACAGTTTAGCGTGTCTTTGGACTGAATACAACATTGTTCCATACTGGAAAATAGATTACTTCTACTTAAAGAGACCTGAGGAGATTTCCAGAGAGAAGCGCCCTCATTTTTTTCGACACACTTTTTTACATATTTGGAATGCTACCAATGTTTAGATCACACCTGAAGTGAATAAGCCAAGTACGCCGTCTTTATGTAATAAGATGATGATTAGTATTTATGTCGTGCACGACAGAAATTCAAAGCATGGTTTTTTCCTATAGGGACGATTATCATCCAGGCAAGTTCAAAACAATGTTTTGTTGGTTTCTCTTCTTTCGTGCTTGTTTTTTCAATAACCCTTCCACACCGTTCTCAGTCAGTGGTCTACAACCGATCCAGTGCAATTTGAGAGAATTTGGTATCCTCAAAATATTCCTCTGTCACTTGAAGAAATAAACATGATGTTCACAATAATGCATGACGTTACCTAAGGCTTGAGTACCTCAATATTTTCAAAGAAGAACCCATAGTCAGGCATAACGTGGTGAGGTATGACCCCATCGGTAAACTCGTCGTTACCTAAATCTCAGTGAAAATGGATGGATGACTACGGATTTGTTAAATGTCCGAAAACGAAACCCCTGCTTTCTTGCTATTTTTACCCCATCTCTATTTGAACTTGTTTGAACTAAAACCAAAAGCAGGCCTTTTTGGAAACAATTAAACATTTTTTTTTACACATTAACAGATTTAAATAAAAGACACGTGATACCACACACCTCCATGTTTTAGGATTAAAGTCGCCATACCCAATGAGAAGCCTATGTATTTCAGCCAAGGGCGAATTCCACAAGCGATGTCGGATATAGAGAAAGCCATCAAACTAAGATCTGCAATAGCAAACAAAGGTTTCAAGGTTTCGCTTTGAAATTTTGATTTCTGAAGACAAAAAATTTCCAACTCTGCTCGTCAACGAATTATTACAAAATTGAGAAAGGTATGGAAATTCCATCACTTCTATTCATCTATCTGAATTTGAATTTGATTAAAAAAATATTAGGTTATTTCTTAGAAATTTAGCCAAACTAATACCAGCACATGCAACGAATTGCTAATTATGCGAATAATAGAATTATCTCCAAGTGTGAAATGTTACAAGTCATGTGAATTTTCAATAGAAATCTAGAAAGGCTTGCCTTATATTGCTATATAACATCCGGTAAAAGTATGAATTGTTTTACAGTCAGCGTTCTTTGGAACTGAATACAACATTGGCCAACTGGAAAAATTAGATATACCTTCCTTCTACTAAAGAGCCATGGGAGATTTCCAGAAGAAGCGCCCCCAATTTTTTTCGAATCCGGGTTTTTTCGCATTTTGGAATGCTTCCCAATGTAATTAAAGACCACACCTGAAGTGAATACGCTATACGCCGTCTTTAGGTAATAAAGATGGTATTTAGTACTTTCTTCTGTCATGCCCGAGAGAAACCCGCAAAACAAGTTCAGGCGGGTTTCTTTCGTGCTTGTTTGTCCAATAATCCTTCCAAACATTCTCTCAGTAGGGGGGTGGTCTACCAATCCGCTCAAGTGCAGATTTGGAGATGAAATTTGTATCCTTCAAAAATCTCCTCCTTTCACTTTAAAAGCTGTTCTGGCGATTTTCAAATTTGTAGTCGAATGGTGGAAGTCAAAATCTCGTCAAAATGTGTCCTCTCTGAGAACAAAACAATCAAACAAACAACAAACAAAATCCAAACGCAAATCAAACAAACTGGGAACATCATAAACATAATCTGCAGACTTGACAGCTTACAGATTTCAATTTATTTGACTTGTTCACAACACAAAAAACAAGTAAATTGAGGAAAACAAAACGCTTGTTTTTACTCTGATTATAAACTAATAGAAATGGTCAGTACAAGGTCGTGCTGTGGTATTATTCTCAATTCACCGTTGAACATAAATGAGATACTGTCAATATTAACTAATACCGGGACTAAAGAAAAATCAATCACCACAAAGCTAATACAAATACTCGGTTCCAGAACGTAATAATCAACCTTAATATACTGAAATTAGCTCTTAATCACAGAAATGCATCATAATACAACCTGCAAAAATGCATCAGAGTATGCTTCAGAGTATTAGAAAAATACCGTGACATATTATTTGCGTTGAACAGTTTTTATTTTAATCATACTTTAAGGCTGAAACTAATGTTGCGTTTTGATATTTGCTATCACCATTCAATTCAAAACAGCCTTGTGGTTGAACTGGGCCTCCGTGGTAAATAAAGTTGAATGAATGAATGAATTGTAAAGCGTATTGGCTCAAGGACATCTTCGTTGCAATCCTTTACACTTCTTTCTCTTTTCAAATGAAGAAGAAAATTATATTATACGGTATTGTATACATTAGAAATAGAAAAATCTTAGAATTCAAAATAAAAATGAGATTTTCTACCGTGGATTTTCATATAAGAGGAGAAGAAGAAAATTATATTATACGGTATTGTATACATTAGAAATAGAAAAATCTTAGAATTCAAAATAAAAATGAGATTTTCTACCGTGGATTTTCATATATGACAGGGAGAAACATGACTGTCTTTTGCTGCAATCTTGCTTTGAACAAGCTAAGTAATCGTCGACAACTGCAATATACTGAGAAACCACATTAAAAAGTGTTTTATTTTTTTCTTTTTTTTTAATGAGATTTATTGAGTAGTGAATAAAATGAAATCTTCTCTCTTAATTCCTAGATTTATTTTTAAGTCTAAGGTGACTGGAATTAGGACAAAACCTTTTGGAATTAAAAAAACAATTCCTTTAGATTCGAATATAAATCTTAAATAATTTAATAAACTCATTTAAGGTTTATTTTCAAATCAAAAGGAATTATTTTAAGTAAGCCTTTTCACGGATTTAAATTTTTTAAGTCCCAAAAAGGTTTTGTCACTAAGTCCAGTCTCGTTAGACTTAAAAATAAGTCTAAGGAATTAAGAGAGTTTAATAAACCATGTGTCAAATAAACAGAACAAACCTGAGAGTATGTTATAGCTGCCCCAAAGAGAAATACACACAGGAGCCCTGGACTTGCTGCCTTGATGACCTACAAAGAAAAAGGTGGAAAAGTCTTGAATTTGCCTAACGTATACTTACAAAGTGATTCGTCACCCACCAATTCTACTGTTTTAGTTAAACGAAAAATATTCTTTATTTAGACGAGAAACTTTAGAGCATAATTGTGTTTAAACCAAAACTGAGGGTTTACACGTCCTTTAAAAACAATATTTTACAATTTCATATTTTGCTTTGCTTAAGACTTTTGTTGTTTTTAGGTAACATGCGGCTTATAAGTATTTGCCAAGCACTCGTGACAGGTGGACTAGGGGCATGAAATCATTGCTGTCAGCTATTGTGAAGTGAATTAGCAATGCTCAGAATTGGATTAGCAAATGTGTACTTCTGTATTGTAAATTATTTCTTTAAAAATCGCTTTTATTTGAAATGGTAAAGATTTAATCGTTTTTTTTCTAATGTTTTAGAATGCTTACTAATGAATAAGCCGAAGACGCTGTCCTCATGGAATAAAATAAAAAAGATGATTTAATATTTCCTGTCGTGCACGACAGAAAATTTAAGAATACCTCTTTATAGAAGATTAGGGCATCAGGCAAGTTCTAAACTTATTTTTTGATTTTCTTTTCTACATAAATAAAAATAATAAATCTTCGATACGTTCTTGGTAGGTATTCTACAACCAATAAAATTCAATAGAGATTTTTTATCCTAAAACATCTCCTTTTGTTCCTTTGAATGTTTACAGAATAACACGAGTCAGAACTTTTTACTTGACAATACTAGTAGGTCTGAAAGCCGGTGGGTAATACTGGGTATGTTTGATCTTGTCATGTGTTTGTGTGTTTTAATCAGGTCGCTAATAACAGACACCAATAAATGATGGTGTATTGATCTACACCATTGATCTCCTCATCATATTATTACTAATAATAGACATGCATATTATTAGGTAGTGTTATTACCCATCATCTATAGCCAAAGTATTCACCCCCACAAGCGCGCACACACACAACACACACACACACACACACACAACACAATTTTCCTCATACAAAACATTTTCTAATCAGTCCTAATTTCCCGACTGGCCGAAACTATCAAAAATACCGAAAATTATCAGGAAGCATATATTTTTATTCCCCATTCTTCACGTGCAGTAAATGCATTTGAAATCACATTTGCTGCATTCACTGAATTCGATACTTTTTTTATGATTTCAAGGACTTTATGGTTTTTTACCGCTTATCACAACACAACGGTGCAAATGGGGCGTCCATAATCACGGAATTACACGCACACGCTAGAGGTTCAAAATGTGTTATTGTCACATGCAACGTACTTTCAGCTAACAAAGTGCAATATTCTTGATTTTGAATGATAGCACTCTACACGGACACTCATATGCAAAACTAATTCACACGGCTCTCAAAAGTAACATTCAACTAACTATTATATCCGAATTATAATCAGGTCATTTAAGGGGTCACACTAGGTTGGTTTGAGTGCATCTTTGAGTGCATCTTTAATCAGCACATCTATTTAAAAAAAAAACCTACAGCAGGTATATTTCTAGATTTCCATTGCCTTCGACTCCACTGATCATAATATTATATTATACAAGTTCAAATATTATGGGTTCAGAGGAAACGTATTAAATGGGTTAACAGATTATCTACAAATTAGAAACAGTATGATTTAATTCGTATAAATCCAGCTATAGGCATACTTCTGGTGTGCTCAAAGGGTCCCTATTTTAGGCCCCTTTTATTTCTATTGTATGTTTTATGATATTATACATACTTATATTCTAAAATTTATTTGCAGATGACACAACTATTGTTATTCACAATCAATATAACATCACAAATTGAAATTATCAATAATGAATTAAAAAATAAGTAAATGAAAGGGTTCAAAGCAAACAACTGTCTGTAAATGTAAGCAAAATAAGCAATATAATATATATGAGTGACGACAATGTAAAACAAATTGTCTTAAATAATACAACCCTTAAAAGTAAAGACAAACAAGTCGAGGAGGGAAAATGTAGATGGATAACATCTTAAAAAAACAGTCTAACGGTATGTTTATGGAACAATAATCTAAAATGAAAAGGTCGACAAATTTAAGATGAGAGATGTACGACGGATTGTTTATAGTAAATCCTGTTGTAGACAACCACTCGTACCGATCTCCAAATTTGCAGATATTTGCATAAATTAGCGTACATTGACATTCATACTCTTTATTACCGTAAACGGAATAAAGTTTATCCAATACAGTGACCTATGAACATTTCAATGCATGTATTGCACTGAAACAAGGTTGGTTGTTGATATATGCCCAGCATTAGCCGGTTACCAGTAAAATGATGAATTAAATTCCATTTACCTTATTTTCTCTCATAATAAATGTATAGATGCCAAGTCCTAGCAAGCCCACAATAAACACACATTGTAGAATCGCCAAGGTGAGCCGTAATACGTCATTGGGCTCCAGAAAGCATGGACTGTCGTCTATACAGACGTCACAACCTCTTGCACACGGCAAACATACAAAGCTATAGATGAAGAGAAAGTTTGAGTAATCAAGTAAAGTTGCTGAAACATTTTTTTTCTTGTCGAAACGTCAAACAATTTGAACAGAATGTAATGTTCCTACAACGTCCGGGGGTACTCATATTGGAAAGTGATAAGAGGACGTGCACCCTCCTCCCTATATGAATCTGTTCTTGCTTAATATATTTCAAAAATAGTGGAGTCATTGGAGCAATTCCGTGATCGTGGAAGGTTCATTTATCAGTGAATTTATCATCTATGAAGGCTGAATACAAATTACACATGGTCACACGCTTGACTGGTTTGGTTTCGGCTCTTACCTGTCATATATGTTGGTAAGGCCTCTTATCTTTTTGCTGTATTCTTCTTCTACGGCGGTTCCGTTGAAAGCATTAAAGCCAGAATCGACGTCAGGAAAATAGTAGCCATCTTCACATTGACACTGATACGTTCCCCGTTTGAATCCTTGGTTACTCAACTGTACACACTGAAAAAAATTTCATGAACAACATGGCACAAATGATCATGGTTACAGTTTAAGCAAAACCAAGATATTATTTTCTGATCAACCATTCAAATTAAATATATAGAAAAGATATCATCAATCATTTCTGAAATCATGTTCAAATGTGAATATTCTTGCGACCGAAAGCCTTTCCACGTTGAGGAAGGCGGCTTTTCGCTCTTTGGCCATTTTAAGTTCTTGTAATGTTGGTATGTTGTCACCAAATTGATCAAGGCTAACTAGGCTGATTTTTATGCTTTCTCGGGGATGCTGAAATACTTATATGAGTATTGACAAATCCGTTTGAGGGACATTTCGTGATCCACAGTCTTGTCCCCCCCCCCCCCGACTTACCTAAAAAAAAGTTGAGATTCTTTATATCATATCATTGTGGGTTCTGCATACTATCGAATCAGCAGAAATGCTAGTTCTTCTGAGAAAACGGCGTTTGAAAGTTTGAGTTAAATGACAGTTTTTTTTAATTCGTGTATGTTAAAGACGTGAATGGCTTCTAACTGACGAGAGTATTAAAATACGAAGAACAGCTGTTTTCTTATTCAAAATGACCACTGAATGTGATTTGACAGTTTGTCAAAACTCAAATGTTTGATTCGCTGTGTTCTGAGGAGTCGAATACGTATTCGACTGCATGAAACCCGTTGATTTCTTCTGCTGGTATGGTGAGATAACTATAGCTACGGGTTTTTACTATTTTAAAATGATGATGCCGACGATGCCACGATGATTAAAATAACGATGGCAGTGTTGATGGTGCCAATAACGACAACGGTGACGATGACGACGACGACGACGATGATGATGATGATGATGATGATGATGATGATGATGATGATGATGAATTCAGAAGTTACAACCTCAAAAATTACAACCTCTTACAAATTTGACTCCTTCGATGATGTGGTTTTAACTATTTTTTGCAGAAAAAAACCTTCGTTTTACGTGTAAATATGCTCAAAAAGTTTCGAGGATATAAACGAGTGGTCCAAATCACTTCATAACAGCCATAATTTTCTCGTTTTTCTTAAATTTCTCATATACTTTCTATCGTTTAAAATAATGTAGACACTTGGAACGAAATTGGAACGAAGTAACAGTGGGTAATATACTCAATAGTAAAATCTAAAAAACAACTTTAGAGGGCACTAACGTTCACATACAAACTTCCCAAAGAAAAATATCAATTTGTTCCTAAAAGGCGATATTTTAAAATGATGTATTAGTAATCATTTAGTTTGCAGAATATCTAAATTTTGGCAATATGCTTATCGAGCCTATTTTTGTAATACGGTTTACCAAGGGGTGGGGGTGTACCACCCCGGGAATTCATTATTATAAAGCAACGAATACTTACGATATCAATACCACTGGACAGCTTTGGATCTCCGTTTTCTATTGGTTCTAAAATAAGTACAATCATACCTAGTATGGCGTCACAGTGACGTCAAAGTTCGCAAGTAGGCAAAATTGATCATTTCCACAGATACACATCAGTGTATAAATGCAAAAATTAAATTTTGCACCAAAAAAGGTAGGAATATCTGATTTTATGCAGGTTTTGGACAAGTAATGGACAATGACTAGTTTTATATCCCTAACGTCCATAGAGGAAAATCTGACGATCACCGCAAAAAAAAAAGAGAGGTAGCGTTATTTGTCTTGTTAGATCTCGGGGCAATTTCCGCCTAACCAAGGCAGGGTCCGCTCCGTGATTTTTTTTTAATTATATTATTATTTTTGAAGCAGTTAGGGACGTTAAGGATATAAACATATAATTTTAGAGCCACACTATGCAAACAAATTAACTAAAGGGTAATGTAGTATCATTTATTGGCAAATAATGTGCCCGGTGTCGACAAAAAAATAAATAATGGACGAGGCGCAACCGAGCCCATTATTTTAAAGGCTTTCCTCTGGAGGATGCATTATGAGCACACAGATGATACTGCAAACCATTCTACCTTGAGTTATAAGGAAAATGCATTAGCGGCCCATTATTTAAGAAATAAAGGGTGATGCAGTATCTTTTATATGGGCGAATAATGTGTCCGAGGTCGGAAAAATAAATAATGGACGAGGCGCAGCCGAGTCCATTATTTTAATTTTTTCCGGCCGAGGATACATTATGAGCCCATAAATAATACTGCAAACCCTTTATTTCTATTCTATTACCGAAAACAGCGTGATATAATGAGAAAATGCATTGGCGACCATTATTGCAGAATAATTTCCAATAATGGGCAGCCAGGGTAAATAGAATGCAAAATAATAGGCCGTAAACTGACCAATCAGAATGCTGCATTTTCAATAATGGACAGTAGAGGTAATAGAATTATTCTTAGATGGCAACCACTCCCCCACCAATCGACTTTGACGGCGAATACGCTAACCCGATGACAGTGCTACCGTCACATAAATGTGAAATAACATGACAAATCCTTCATGAAGTATAGAAAGGTAAATTTCACCGATCGTCAAATCTGACCAACCTATTATCGATTTTTATCATTGAAGTAGGAATCTTTGTCCCAGCGAATACGTATTCGTTCGCAATTGCGCTGAAATATTTGGACACGCCAACTATCGAATATGGATTCGATTGTTTGTGAAACTCGTTTTATACAAATGGGTGTTATTCGAGAGGGGCTATTTTGGGTAGGAGATGTAATTTCGCTTTATTTTTGGGTGCAATTAAAGAGTATATAAAATGCAACCAGAATCAGCTATTAATTAACTCAATTTGCCTAAAACAAATCGTGACCACGACGATATGAACCATTGGCCTAAGTATAGTATGTGTGCCTAATCTTACTTGAAAATTCGATCTACTGTAGAAGAAGAAATTCGCAATTTTGTATTTTCTGTCCGTAAACGGACAGAAATTATGTACAGTGGCCTATGAGACACCGCGATACCAACATTTGTTCATAACATCAAAATGCACCGTCAGAATCAACTGAAATTTTGGAAATAACCTTTTCATGGGAATATCCAGTCATCTATAAACAAAAAACGAGGTGGGATCACGAAATGCACCTTTATATATGCTAATGTATTATGTGCAGTTTTGTTGCAGATGGGCAGTTTCATTATATCAACTTCATTTAGGGCTCACCATTTCTGCCCATATTATATTGGCCTCTCAACTCGCCTCCACCATCATTCTTTGTGTTTGATGTGTATGTATAATGTTAGCATGATATTGGTATAAATATAAAATATTGATTTGATTTGAATATATACAATATTCTCTATCAAATCAAATCTGTCTGAAATCTCACATGAGAAGCTTCTTCTCGTATCTTACATTCCAGGCAATTGAGTTCATGCCATTATTACTTAATAACGGATATTACTTACCTTTGTTGTATTCTGACATTTGTGTGTGTTAACAAATGGGTCGAATACATTGCTATCATCCGCGTTGGTATCCCTAGGACATTGGTTAATATCTAAGTCATCAAGAACCACGTCAATAGTAGTCACACCACTGTAAATGAATCACAATATATGAAAATGCTGCAAATTAAAGCAATAATACTATTTCATAAAACACACGCTCTCTGTATTTCTCAATGTTAATATTTTTGTAGGGCACAGTTGGGTTTATTTTGAATAAACTAAAACTCCTCATATCTGCATGTCTTCTAATGACGATATTTCTAATTAAAATCGTGGATCAGCAACTTTTATTGAAAAAAATCCATAATAAAAACAGAGAAACAACGGTTACGCCTTCAGGTAATTTCTTCACGAAATAATCAATATAGACATGTTTAGGGATGAATAGGGTCAATAGTCTTGATTCCGTATGGGCTTGGTTGATTTCTTTCATCAAATCTTACACCAAGGATACACTAAACAACAAATAAAAACAAACTGGTACCGGCAAATGCTCGAAAGGTAGTTCGACGCGTCCGTCTCAGTTAAAGAAGGAAATTTAAAGTTCCAAAACTTTAAATCCAAAACTGTCATCCACTACCCTCCGTGATCATTTTAGGTTTCCATTTTAGTATTTTGTTTTTAAATTTTCCTTTTTTTCTTCTTTCTTTTTTCTTCTTGTCCTTTTTCCGGTGGAAATGAAATTTGTGACGATAACAAAAAGTACATCAACTGAATATTTAATTGCGCTATTTCCTTATGTTTGAGTGCGCAAGTAAAGCGAACGATCGGTTTTGTTCGTTGTTTCATCACGAGAAAGATGTTTAAACTATATGTTTCAATGCAAATACTGAAAGGCTACATATTCATCATCGCAACCACTATAGAATTGATAACAAAAAACGGTCGTACATGTAGCGATGTTTTAAGTGGTTATAATATAATAATATATTGGCTTTTATAAAGCGCAATTTCATCTAGATCACAGCGCTGTTGCCTATTATTACGCTGCCGTCAGGAAATCGTCACAATCATTTCGCTTCATCTAGGCCGGCAGCTGGCCAAGCGTACAAACCTATCAGCACTTAGATTGTAATATGCCCCATAACAGCTACCCGAATATCGCTTGGGTCGACGAAGCAAGTGAGTAAAGTGCCTTGCCCAAGTGCACAACACATAGGCCACAGCGGGGCTCGAACCCACAACCTTTGGATCATGAGTCGGCAGTCATATCCGCTGGACCACATGTGCCCTCCACAAAAGTTCCATGCATCTTTAATCGCCTATTCTAAGAAAACTAAAGGTCCATTCATACTTCACTGCATTGCTGCTGTGTTGAGTCATAGATGATGTTGATTCATTTTCACTGCACTGAAGTATGAATAGACCTTTAGAGTAGTACTAATATGACAACACATTCTTACACGAGATAGACTTCAATGCTCCTAAATCACACGTTATTGTGGGGATCTTATGAAAACATTAAATTCGAAAGCCATTTACAAACAAACTTGGTAGTTCTGGAAATGAACACCACTTTGTAGACAAAACTACTCTCTTAAATTACCATAGTGAAAATGTTATCGCCAAAAGAGTGAAATTCTTAAAATTCACCCGGGAAGGATTGCCAAATTGCCTACAGTGATCAGATTGAAATTTACTAGGAGTGATTTTAAATCTTTTGGAATGGTTTTACTCCTTTGAATTGAAGGCTTATACACCAAATGGAGCACAGACAGACGACCGTACACCTAAGTGTTAAGCAGGTACAATCCACAACAAACATCAGAGTTAATGTAGTTTCCCAAGGTCATTCGTCCATTTAAATTGACGCAGGCACATTTCCAGCAAAATACAAAATTCCCAAGAATAGCTGAAATGATGAGATTGGTACTTGCACTGAGCGTTAAGAACAGTTTACACCAATTGATAGCTGCACTGAGCGTTAAGAACAGTTTACACCAATTGATAGCTGCACTGAGCGTTAAGAACAGTTTACACCAATTGATAGCTGCACTGAGCGTTAAGAACAGTTTACACCAATTGATAACTGCACTGAGCGTTAAGAACAGTTACACCAATTGATAACTGCACTGAGCGTTAAGAACAGTTTACACCAATTGATAGCAACCACTGAGAAGGGCCCTGGTTTCAAGTCGAAGTCAGTCGGTCATTTAGCCCTTTCCCTTCCTTTTCATCCTTTTAATAGTTAATATTATCGAGAACTTTAGACAATGATAACACAAGTAAGAAGGTGATGGACCAGTCTGAAAGCTTCTAAAGAGGTTGCAGGGATTTCTGTATGTAATTTGTATAGGAACTATTTTACTTAGAATTCGCTCTCCTTGTAGCTCATTGTACTACGAACATCATTCCAGATAGAGTTTAAACACTGAATCATTTAACCAGGCAAAAAACAGCCACAAATTAAATCAACGTTATATTTTTATACGATATCAGTTTAAAATTAATGGCTCCGGATTTTGCCTTTATTTTGGCATAACTTCACGTTCACAAATAAATAAAATCGCACGTGCGAGTTTTTGAATTTGATCCCCGCGTCAATTCTCTACAACATTCTTTTAAACTCTCAAAAATTCTGACATATGTTTGAAATGGATTGTACATAGTTTCTATGCAATTATGCAATTATAACCCGATGATTGATTAAAGTGTGGAGATATTCTGAGCATTTAAATTTTCCTCTACTTGCATAATATGATTGTTTGCAAAATACCTTATGAGAACTTTACAGGGATTATAGGACAATCAAAGATAGGAAAGCAAATTGGTTTGGAAGTTGAACATCCCTGTATGGATAATATTTTCAATTAGGAAATAACACACTTTTTATGTCTCAGCGTATAACGGATTTACAATGATTATATTTTTATGTATACAGTGGGACAAAACCGAAACAACGAAAACATCATCATTCATCATCATAAAAATAGAGTTTTTAAAGGTGCAACAAGGAATTTCAAGGCATTCACATATAGTGCCATATGTAGTGATTTCATTAGATTAGACACTCAATAGATTCTCACCTTGTATTTGGCTACAGAAATGTCATAAAAGTGAGACCCAAAGGTTGGTTTTGATTTGCTCATATTTCAAAATACGAAATTAGAAATTCACATTTTTTGTACCAAAGAAATATTTCTCAGCTTAATTATTTACAACGGTGCAAAAATCAGGATTTCAATATTTTTAAGACACCTGATATGTGCAATCTTTGCACTTTAAATGCTTATCACAAGCACTAAATTATAAATTATTTTCACCACAATACTTCGCTTTTGGCCTATTCACATCAGAGCTCATGCATGCACAAATAATGGTTAGCATGGTAATTGAAGGAGTAGTGTACCGTAACATCCACTGACATGCAGTCTCCTTTTGATCAACACGGGTATCATCAGTTCCCTCAACTTTATCATCAATGCTGATAAAATTACAGTTCAAGGTAGATATTTACTAACTCTAGCGCTTTGCCCGTCCTCTATTTGATTGCTAAGTTCTCGCGTTCACATCAATGATGTAAATTCATGCATTCCACTTTTAGGTTTAAGGCGAAACAAATCTTGCAGAAAATTGAGCTCCTGCCATGACCGGTCATTGCGAAGCAAAAACCAGGCATTATATCACCAAGAAAAGGAAGATAATAGGCAAGTGTAGATGCCATTCTACAAAAACCAGGCATTATATCACCAAGAAAAGGAAGATAATAGGCAAGTGTAGATGCCATTCTACAAAAACCAGGCATTATATCACCAAGAAAAGGAAGATAATAGGCAAGTGTAGATGCCATTCTACAAATGTGGAATTCTTTTGTTACAACGATCCATGAGCAAAATTCTTCAACTTTCCAAATACAAATACACGCCCGCGCACGGCATGAGATGGCCATTAAACCTCCATAATGTTAGTGGTGAGGTGAGTGGGTGTGGGGTGGGGGAGATGGTGCTAGGGACGCTTGTAAATTTAGAGATATACATGTAAATGATTCTGTGACCAAAAAGTTGGATGGGACAGTTATTCAAAGGGCAAAACTAGGTGTTGGTGTGTCAAAATCACATCCAACATGTGTGCCAAGCTTCAAAATAGAAACAGCAACCGTTCACTCAGATACTCTTAATTGGCTTCACTTCTTGGAGTGACCTTCTTGCTTACATGAAATATTGATTGGTTTGCAAGCCTTAACGCAAAGAGTAATGTATCCTGAGCATCAAGTTTATTGCCAATTACTTAGCATTATTAGATGTTTTTCATCGTATACAACAAACGTCAGAAACACCGAAAACGTCCTAATTAAGAGGAGCAATAAACACCGTCATATATATAAAGAAATGGTTTCCTGAAACATTGTCCAATTACAGAACATGTCATTTTATACGTTTATTGTATTTTTCTATATCGGTACATATAGAGTCACTGATTTGATATGTACCGAGAGCCCCTGCAGTGCTTGCCCTGTTAATACTCGTAAGATTGAATGAAATAAAATAATAAATCCCATTTGTACTCACGCAAAAACGAAGTCTACTCCACTGTCTTTTTCCGCAGAAGAAGTGTTAAACGCACGAGCATTTGTAAAGAAAAGGCATTGAAAAGGTGACCATCCAGACATCCCCACCACCGCAGTCAAAATACGGTTGCGTCCAGTAACCGTCATCGATGTTTAACAGGCGACGACCAGTCGAGCCTGAATTACGTTCAGAACGGTTCAAACTTGGCTCACTATAACTGAAATTCCTGAACCTCTCAAATGGCACCCAAAACCAATCCGTACCATTGTCGTGGTAGTCGTAGCCAATGGAAAGGTCTTTGGCAGTCACAATACCATCTGGAGAAATGAAAGCGTAAGGGCAGAAAATCTCATAGTCTCTGTAAAGATCAAGATCGAAAGCAATGGCAGATCCGAAAACTTTTTCATAATTGTTCACGTTAGCTCTTACTAGCGAGTATAAAACATTGACATCATCGGGGTGTGTACCAATGATATGGCCGCCTGTTCTGGAGAAAAACGTGAGCAAATTGGCGGCTCGGACAGTGACTAAAGCTTCGTAGGTCCAGCGCCTTTTGCTGTACTCCAGATTAAGAGTCGGCCCGAAAGAGGCATTATTGCGTTGTCTCTCGATGGCTTCAACATATTCTAGTGCTTCTGTCACGGGATCTGCGACAAAAATGAACTCTGCTTCTTCTTGGGCGGTTGAACTGAAATACGCTGGAAATAAAAACAACACACAAAGATAATACCAATCTTTACACCTAATCTCGTGTAAGAGAGAGCAGTGCTTGTATTCCTGCACCGTGCACTCAGTGCGGCATATTGGAAACCGAGCTTGTTTTCATATTGATTAGATCAGCAATAACTGTTAAAAGTTTATCATGCGCGAGATAAGAAAACGTGTTTCTCCGTCGATCCATAACACTCAACTGTACAATTTGCTCTAGTAAGGTCGTAAAAGTACACATCCATATCGGTAATTGTCACGGCGTACAGTACCGTTTTTTAATTACGTTCGGCTAGCATGTATCAAATGCAAAATTTCATCTAGTTTTTTGTACGTAAATGAAAATATGGAATAGTGGCTGTAAATACGACCACCATGTCTGGAATTTTTAGCAAGATAGCGGCTTCTTCCTGGCTTTGTATCAATGAGATTAGCTCCAGCAAAAGGCTTTAAGTGCAATTGGTTTCCAGCTTCTCTCGTCGGATTTTCTCTGGTATTCCAGTCTCCTCATAACTCTGCTGTTAGAACTGGGGTTTCTTCTTTGTATAGAAACGATATAATAATGTTTAGATCGTGAGTACTATCTAGTGCTGTTTAATGTGGTAATAAATTTATAATGCGCGTCTCTCTGCTGGTGATGGTGTGGAACGCTTGACCATATAAATGATAACAGATATTGTTACGTGCATTAGCTAGGACATTACACATGTATGGCTTATACTATTGCTGGTTGTTTTCTGGGTTTTTTTATAAGTTGGAGATAATACATAGAATAACCTACGAGTCACGGCTGTGCTTAAAGACTTGGCATTCATATATTTTAACACAATAAAAAATGTGCTATTCTTGTAATATGCTCTGCTGCAATGAATTAGAATCCTAGCCTGTAACGTATATGCTCTTTCACAAATTACAATAACTGTCGATTTTATCTATTTATTTTATCTACACAAGACAGCTAAATCCTTCAAATTGGCAGTGACATGGCTCTGTGTATACTATAAACCAAGAACGAATAAGGATGGTTGCAGTCAGCAAACTCCAAACACCAAATAGAATGTATGAGACAAGATGAAACAAGATCTTTTCTAATTGTGGCCACGGAATAGTCTAACATTACTATTATGGAATAGCCCTATCGCCCTTTTTGTTGTCATTAATAAGTATTCTTGAATAGAGACGTTTGTTGTGAAGGCAAGTAAATCATTACTATTGTATCGTGTGACTGTAATCAAAGCAACGATGACAGTTTCACCTAGTTTTTGGTCAATACCTGGTGAAGTGACCCGAGACTCTTTATCAAGTTAACATTTTAATTAACCTTAACATTGTGTAAAAAGGATTCAGGCTCACACCATTAGCAAGTGTACACGTACCTGCTCTCGGATCTAATTTGATTGCATGATGACGTTGTACACAGCCTAAAGGCTCACGTCCATTTCTCACCATTGTTGGAGAGGATGTGAAAAAACTCTTTTTTCTGGCAAATCAACTCGGTTTAGTGATCTTTAAGGCAACGCTGGGGTGACGGGAAACGAATTACTACTATTTGGACTTCTTGTCACCACCATTTCTCCCTTATATTTTTCAATTTGTAAAGTCCGAAATTTTGGGAGGCTTTACAGAGGAGTTAGTTGAAGCAAAAAGGTATTTTTGCATAAACTTAAGTAGTTTTGCAAATTTACATATTGTTTTGCAATACGACGCTTTAATGGTAAACAGAAAATTTGCTCAGTAGAGATATTTTATACGTCTTATTTCACCCAATGATTTCATCAGTTACACTTTATGAGTGAATACCCCGTAACTTTGATTGGAGTATGATAGAATGATCGATATAGGTTGAACAAAAGTGTTATCGTAAGTTATAGTCAACACACATGAAAAGGTGAGTTCAGTGTACTGAAATCTACAGACAATTTCAGTTGTTAAGTTTCTTACCGTCCATAGTACAATGAAGCCAATTGGACAAAACTTCTTCAATAAGAACAGAGTATTCTTCCTTAGTAAAAAGAATCTATCCTCATGTTGTATGTGCCAAAGAAAACAACTCATTTAAAATTGAAACCATAGCAGACAATCCTTTACACTGAACACTTTCTTAGGAATCATTAAAATGGGTAATTATAGCGCTGTATGTATAACGAGAAGATAGGGAACTTATGATAAAGGAGAACACCATGGCAACAATTTTGTGATAACTTAAGTGTTTTCATGAAGCGCACCACTTTCATTCAGTACTCTTATACAAAAGAAGCACGATTTGTTTTAAAATAGGTATTAGTAATTCAAATGAATATTTGAAAAGCCTTGAACTGTTTTGTTACCAAACTCCCTTATTTCACTGATATAAGGGAATCGTTATTATAAAGTGGTACCTCGGTAGGAAAAATAATTGCTTGGACTTCTTGCATATTAGCAGGGATCCAAATTGATTTGCCTAAAATCATGACGGTGAAGGGCCGATAACTAATAGAATTGGCACACAGAAAAACAGATTTTACCAGAGGTGGTATTGGTATATACTTGAAGAAAGCTACTATTTTGCTAATTTACACTGTGCAAAACTGTTTCAACGTTTGGAGCAAAATGTGGCCCATTTGGTCAACTAATTAGTAATTTTACACAGTACTCTAAAGGGGACTTACAAAATTCACGCTTTAATAGCTATCACATCAAAATGGACTGAAAAGCTGGCGACATGATCTTCGCGGATGGGTGTTAAGGTGAAGGCCATTCTATCAAGATATAAACTTTATTTAATAAATCAGGTCATACCCTTAAACCAAATAAAAAGAGAAAGAACAAAATGAAATAAAAATACCTTTTAAATGAAATAATTCCAGAGACTAAGCTTGCATCCATGGCCACTTTGTTATACCAAAAACATTCCAACATGTCCAAAAGGAAAGCAGCTTTTGCTGCTTCAATTTAAATGTATAATTAATGAGTGCCTTCCAAACGATTTTGGGAGAACGGGTGGCGAAGCGCTCTTCCATCGCCTTTACCAATGAGGTCTCGGTTCGATCCCCGGCAGGGATTATTCTCGGGGCTTTATGTGAATTTGGTTTCTCGGTCCATACTTGTTCTTCGGCATGGTTTTTCCGGTGTCATATGATTTCTCTGATGTGCTGAGCGCCTTTCATGGGCTGACGACATAGGCCTTGAGTTAACGTTTACGTGGCTATCTCCGGCGCGTTAAAAATACATTAAAAAAAAAGGCCCAAAGGTCGCACTGGTCCAATGCTGTTGGGTATATCAGTGATTACCTCAATATTTGGGTCAGTGTCATCGTGGGAATGATCATATAGTCTGTTAATATGTCTGTGTTGGCGGTTACGATGCATAAATAGGGGTCGTCGCCCCTTTAACTACATTGATGTGAATACCGAGACATCCAGCATGATGACGGACAGGGACATTGGCGCTATATGGTGAACAGCATCTCGGCTGTGCCGCTAGATAGAAGAGTTGATTTACTCTCTTCCTTTTTCTAATGTTAGTCACCTAAGGTAGATGGTACACTTTCCTTTCCATATCTCTTTGGGCCATTTTGATTGCCAAGACGTTTTATTTTAAGTAGATGTGCAGCCAGGTATTAAGTTGTAACGACGTACATAGCGAGGGGGGTCACTGGTCACTTACAAGGGGATATCATGCGTGACTATAGGAGTTTCCAAAATATACTCTAAACAAGTAATTTGATGGTATAAAAATGCACCCTAAACATGGATGGCAGTGTAAAATCCTACCCTTAACAAGTATTGCAAATTTGAACAGTTTAATATGGTATTTAGTAAACTGCTTTCTATGAAATTTGTACTGTACTGAATAGCTTATTTACACACATGAACCAAATTTATTGGACCATGATAAGTAAGTTCAAGTGCGAAAAGTATAACATTTTTCCAGATTTCAAGGTTTTTGCTACCCTTTTCACGTTATTACGTATCTCGAATTAACGCTTTTATACCTTTTTTTACGTGTTTCTTTGGTCACGCCATGAGGACCAGGACCCCCGTACGTCGTTTACACTGTAAAACCTGCACACCTACTTAAAAAAGTCTGGCAATCCAAAAATGGCCCAAAGAGATATGGAAAGGAAAGTGTACCATCTACCTTAGGTGACCAACATTAGAAAAAGGATTGAATGAGAATACCAATTTCTCTATCAAATTAGCACTTAGGAGAATCATATTTGATTATCTATCGCGCCATGACAGAAAATCATCTCTACCATAAGAAACGTTCAAAGAGGCTCAACTGTTGAAAGGGCAAGTGCTCATTACTCTATAATGATTTATACCGTTGGTTAAAGCATATGGTTGTTCCCGAAGTGTTTCTAGATCGCGATTATCGCTTATAATGCGCTTTACACCGTTGACGGTTCGAACTCAAAGCTGGTAATGTGGGCGTGCCGAGCAAGCTCGGGGGGGCGGAGTGCCAATTCTCTTTTTTAGCTTTTTTGGGCCAGGCTCCTCCACATATATATTTAAAAGATATAATATTAAGTGCCATACTGATGGGCACATAAACGTTGGCCGCAGCGTGGGGGGGGGGAGGATCGAACCCACGACCCCACGGCGGAACAGTGGGGCGATCGTTCAATCCACTGGACCACATGTTGGAAAAACCGCATGATGGTACTTTCCACCCGAGATACTGATCAAAGAAGAAACGTAGATTAACGGAACAGAAAATGAGTGCGGACCCTGAATGACGGGAAATTGAGGCAAAGGTGGAACTTTAAACGTTACACCTGCCAAAAACAAAAAAAAAAAAAACAAGGTTGTCTCAGAAGACAGTGCGTATTTGTTGAAAATGGTCTTTTGATCGCTAAATGGCTTTTTTCTGACTTGAAAAGTTTTTTTAAACAATTTCAGAAAATCAAAAAGCCCGCCAAAAAATGTTCAAATCAATTTTTTTTAAAAAAGCATTTCAAAAATCCTGCATTCGATTAGAAGTTCCCTCCCCCACCCCCCCACAAAATGCATTACGCATGTGCTTTTTTCATATGTCTTCTGAAACAAAGTAGGACAACTACTGTTACCGTGATATACTGGAATTTCATAGCCCAAGCCGCTCTGATGAATTCAGTTTTCCGCCACCACATCCTTTAAAGCAATATTAGCACATTTTTTGAAGAGCGCCCCCCATTTTTCAAAAAAAAACATGGAGATTTACACGATGGCATTGGTAACTGGTAGTCAACTACACATGTAAATGTTAAGTTCGAAAATGCTATGTTGTCACTAAGAGGGATTTGGTACTAGAATAATTAGGATCGGGGAGTCCCGATAATAATACAACGTGATGCTGGAAAAATATCAAACATATAAAATATCTAAAATTTAAAAAAGTGGGGGCGCTCTTCAAAAATGCGCTTATATTGCTTTAACATGCAGGTTATTCTGTTGAGGCTGTCGAATGCATAGGCCTGGTGATGCACAAAAGGGCGCCGTATATATTGAATCTAAAACGCGCATATAACCACAAAAGTTTCATGACTTCTCCAAGCACACCGGTGGAGAATGTGGAGACGCTTGCGGCTTACCTGCAAGGCAACGGTCGGCCATTGACTGTTATTACCAATTAAATAAGTAAACATTACTCATATTTATGGGTAAAGCCACAGACCACGTGTTTTGTTACACAACAAACATGTACAATAAAAACTATAAATTGCAACTATTACAGTTTTAAGGTATTTTGATACTGTATCAATTTTTCCAAATATATTGTGTAAAAAAAAAATACACAGCTTGGTATTTCATCCATCTTAAAAGCTGATGAATCATGACAACACTTAAGATGCGGACGAGTGTGAGCTCCACAGTACGCATGTGGGACTAAAAAAAAGGACAATTTTGCCACAAAGAGTCGACGAGAATACTGAACAGATAACACTGGCGTTAGCAGTTGATGGTGTGCTACTGCAGTTTTAGTTCTACACAACTTTGGTTAACAGTCAATTGAACATGCGAAATAGGAATTACATTTTTTAGAAAAAATTATGTTAATATTTTACACACACTTGTATTACCAAATTAAAAGTTTAAATGTTTTGTTTTTTTTTTTGTTTTTTTTTTTATACATATTAATGTTTTCTTATGGGTAGGTGAAGCGAAAATTGCATCAAATGATATATATATCACCATGGCCCCTCATACAATGCATTGGGTAAATCCATATCAATAACTCAAAATGTTGAAGAGTAACACATGGTATCACGGCGTTCGAGCACCAAAGAATGACCACTGATAAACAATATTCAATAGGCCATAAAATTTCAATATGTTGATAATATCAGTCTTGAACCAGGCATACAGACTATTTTCAACTTTACCAGATTTTTATCAGGAATCGTTTAGAAGTGATTTGTAGGTGTAACTGACAAATATTGGAGATAATCCGTGAAGGCATGGATAAATGACATTGACATCATACCAGAAACCTTTAGAGGTCCTAACTCAAGGTCACGCTCTTGGTAAAGTCATATAACTTTTAAATACAGCATGAACAATAAATGTCATACAGATAGTACTCTTAAGGTCTATAATTAGTTAACATTCATTGCATTTATAAATGATAGTAATAGCATTTTGGTACAATAATTGGATTTACGGACAGATCTACCAGGATTGACCATGGCCTTGATACACATTTTTCCATTTAATTATCCAACCAAACACCACTGTAAATATTGAGTTTGCGACACTCAGGCCGTTTATAAAATATGAGGATTTAAAAAAAAACCCCGTATCCGGGTAGCCAGGGTTTTTTTTACCCTAGAAGTTTTTGGATCCTAGTATGGAGTAATACGCAAATCCGCGTCTTATATTATAGCTTGTACCCCACCCTCCGCGACTGTTCTACTCTTTACCTTAGCTGACACCTTATCTCTCTTGGCCCTATCGAATTTTTATCCCCCTAATTACACTTTCCGAGTAAGTGTTATTGCTGCCGAGCACGAAACTCCCGTTAGTTGTCCCACACTGTTAACACACAATGTGACTTCCGATTTCACTCCCTGCACTAACATCCCCCGGGGGGGGGGTGGGTTATACTTTGGTTTGGGAGAGGAGTGTGCGGCCGGGGTTGAACCAATACCCGGAAAATTATACCAAAAATGACAGATCGGAACATTCCCCTGAAAAAGGGCAGAAAATTCGAAACTCTTTCTGCTGGTCCCTATTGAATTTAAAAAAAAAAAAAAAGCAAAATCAATTTTATCACAAAACCCGACGGAACTCTTCATTGAGATCCCATACCTCTTCGATTACAGTCCAAGTGTTTTCCACTCCCGTGCAAGTAAAACAACTGTTAGCTGATGTCATAAATTGTGTATTTTAAACTAAAAAGAAAATCCTAAATAATTCAATAAATACATCATGATTGTTGTAGTGATTGTTATTTGAATTCAATAATAATCTTTCCTTATATTTTTTTTCTATATTCTAAAAAATCATTTAATTTACGTTACCGCAACATATCATATGGAGTTAAAATTAAAAATGAAGTATTTTAAAAACAAAAAAACACGCGTTTTTTTTTTAAAAAGGTTTTTTCTTTAATAGCAGTACAATTTTCAAATTTCTATTGATATTTGAATATAGTGTCGATCTTTCTCCTAGGTAGCAGGTGGGGTCTTCAGTGCATTATTTATTCGTTGGCTGTTGTGAAGATAATAACCGGGCTGGGGTTGTTCGTCTTCAGCTGGTCACTAGATTTTTCCATTTAAGTGACGGTGGTGTCCACAGTCCTACTTGGATTAATTATTCTGAATCTTGTTTTAGTGACACTCAATAAGTAAATGTTCATGAAGTACTTCGATGTACATACCATTTCTGTTTGGTCTCGTCGTGGTTGTGTCAAGTGAACATCGTGTGCTTCATGCCCCTGCATGTTCATGGATGTATAGACGTTTGGCTGGAACTGCGGTGGCGGGTCGAGGTGGATGTTCGCGGTAAAATGAGAGACAATTTTGGGGCGCTTCCACTACGGTTCCTCAGAATATGCTCGGGATAGAACCTTTTTTTGCAAATTGCCTATGTACGCCAATGAATGACCCTTTTTGTGCTACTGTCCTACCTATTACCATACCCTGGCGGATTACCCAGACCGCCTTTTAAAAAATCTTCCAGATTTCTCAATGACAACCCCTGTTCTTCATTCCTGCACCTACTTTCACAAGTTTGGCATAAATTTATCCACTTTTTAAAAGAATTTTAAACCCACTTGCAAATGTTCGCGGCCTACGCGCACATTTTTGAACAATTCTACTTATAAATACCATGGCAGCAATTTTTATAATTTCATGGCAATTTACACTCTGGAAGAAAGGCACTTCCTATTTTAACTTCAGATTTGTTATCCTCGGTGGCCCCAAGTTTCATACTAATGACCACATTTTTATTCAGCTTGGGGGTCCGAATGACCCTCTATTTTTTTTGGTACATTTTATTGAAGGACCCTACTTTCCCTGGCCGGGGCACATATAACGGCATCACTTCAGACCCGGGAGGGCCCCCCTCCCCCTAGCCTATCTATTGACCCAAATCAAATGCAAATGTCAATCAAATCAATTTATTCAGCAATTATACAGATTCAAAGACAATAAATAGGGGTCGTCTCCCGTTAACTACATTGATGTGAAGCTCGAGACATCCACCTGATGACGGACAGGACTTTGCGCTATATGGTGAAACAGCATCTCGGCTGTGCCCTGATAGAATAGTTGATTTACTCTCTTCCTTTTTTCCTAATGTTATCACCTAAGGTAGATGGTACACTTTCCTTTCCATATCTCTTTGGGCCATTTTGATTGCCAAGACGTTTTATTTTAAGTAGATGTGTGCATCAGGTATTATAGTGTAAACGACGTACCCCGAGGAGGGGGCACTGTCATTTACAAGGGGATATGATGGCGTGACTATAGTTTCAAAAAATACTCTAAACAGTATTTGATTGGTATAAAAGCACCCTAACAGTATTGCAGTGTAAAATCCTACCCTTAACCAGTATTGGCATATTTGACATCTTAAATATGGTATTTAGTAAACTGCTTTGCTATAAATTTGTACTGTACTGAATAGCTTATTTACACACATGACGAATTTTATTGGACCCTGATCACGTAAGTTCAAGTGCGAAAAGTATAACATTTTTTCAGATTTCAAGTTTTTTGCTATCCCCTTTTCACGTTACGTATCGTATCTCGAAATACCTTTTTTACGTGTTTCCTTGGTCGCCCATGATGACCAGTTCTCCCCCGTACGTCGTTTACACACGTAAAACCTGCACACCCACTTAAAAAGTCTTGCAATCCAAAGGGCCCAAAGAGCTTATGGAAAGGAAAGTTGTACCATCTACCCTTAGGTGACCAACATTAGAAAAGGATGGAATGAGAATACCATTTTCTCTATCAATTATCACTTATAGACTCATATTGGATTTATTCTATCGCGCATGACAGAATCATCCTTCTGCCGCCATAAGAAAGATCAAGGGCTCAACTGTTGAAGGGCAAGTGCTCATTACTCTAATGATTTATAACGTTGGTAACGCATACTTGGTGTTCGCGAAGTGTTTCATAGATCGACGTATTATCGCTTATAAAAGTTCGCTTTAACACCGTGAAGGTTTCGAACTCAAAGATGGTAATGTGTCTGCCGAGCAAACTCGTGCGCGGAGTGTCCAACTCTCTTTCTTTACTTTTTGGGCCGGCCTCTCCACTAATATATAAAAATTATCTCTATAAAGTGTCCATACTGAAGTGATCAACACGTTGGCCGCAGCGGGGATCGAACCCACGACTTTGAGTGCGGGCGATCGTCAATCCACTGACCACATGTTTGAAACCGCATGATGTACTTTCACCCGAGATACTGAATCAAGAAGAACGTAGATTAACGGAACAGAAAATTAAGTGCGGACCCCTAATGACAAATTGACGGCAATGTGAACTTTAACTTTCACCGCAAAAAAAAAAAAAAAAACAAGTTTGTCTGCAGAAGACAGTGGCGTATTTGTTAACATTGTCTTTTATCGCTAATGGCTTTTTACTCACTTGAATTTTTTTAAACAAATTTGTAGAAAAAATGAAAATTCGATCGTGAAGCTGCCGAAATGAACAAATGGGTCCAAAAATGCATTTAAAACAAAAAAAAAAATCCTGCAATTTTCGCATTAGCATTTCCCTCCCCACCCCCCCCCAAAATGCATTACGCATTTGCTTTTTTCATATTTCTTCTGACACAAGTAGGACCACTAGCTGTTATCAGTGATATATCTGAATTCATAGCCCCAGCCGCTCTGGATGAACTCAGTTTTCTGCACTACCTCTTAAAGCCATATTAGCACATTTTTTTGAGAGCGCCCCCAATTTTCAAAAAATTGGAGATGTTACACGAGCATTGGTACCTGGCTAGTAAATACACATGTAAATGGTTAAGTTCGAAAATGTCTATGTTCACTAACGAAGGGATTTTGTACGAGAATAATTATTATGGGGATTCCCGATAATAATACAACGGCTGCTGGAAAAATATCAAAAATATCAAATTTTGAAAATTTGGGGGCGCTCTTCAAAAATGATCTTATATTGCTTAACATGCACGTTTATTCTTTTGAGCTTTCGAATGCATAGGCCCTGGGTGATGGCAAAAAGGGCTCCGTATATACTTGAAGTATAAACGCGCCATGAAACAAAGTTCTCATGTACTTCGGTCCAACCCCACCGTGAGAATTGTGATACCGCTTCGGCTTCACCTGCAATGCCAACCGGTCGGCCATTACTGTTTATTACCCATAAATAAGTAAAACAGTACATCATATATTATGTACGCACAGACCACGTTTTTTTTTACACACAACAGTACAATAACACTTAACTTGCAACTCGTACAGTTTTAATGTTTTAATTTTGATATCTGTATCAATTTTTTTCCAAATATATTTGTAAAAATCACGCTTGGTATTTCAGCCATCTTAAAAGATGAATGATCATGACAACACTAAGATGCGAACTGAAGTGTAGCCACATACGCATGTGTACATAAAAAGGACCAATTTTGGCACGAAATATCGACACTACTGAACAGATAACACTGGCGTTAGCAGTTGATGGGTTGCTACTGGCATTTTTAGTTCTACACATTGGAACAGTCAATTACATGAGAATATGATTCCATTTTTTAGAAACAATTATGTTCATATTTTTACACAACTTGTATTTACAATAAAAGTTAAAGTTTTGTACATATTAATGTTTTCTCTGTGTGGGTGAAGCGAAATTGCATCATGATCTGATATACACCATGGCTCATTACAATGCATTGGTACCCATCAATATACTCAAATGTTTGAAGAGTAACAATGGTATCAACGGCGTTGAGCACCAAAGAAATACCACTTATACACAATATTCAATAGGCCTATAAATTCAATATTTTATGGTCAGTCTTGAACGCGGCAACAGACTCTTATCAACTTTACACTATTTTATCAGATCGTTAAAAAACTACTGACAATATTGGAGATAATCCTGAAGCGCTGGATAAATGACATTTAGATCACTATCAAAAAAAAAAAAAAAAAAAAAAAAAAAAAAAAAAACACCGCCCACCCCGTCCCTTTAGTTAGGGTCCATTCACTTCAAGTCACCGCTCTTGTAAGTCAATACTTTTGAAATACAGGCATAAAAATAAAATGTCAACATATAGTACTCTTACGGTCTCTATTAGTTAACTTCGTCCATTTATATAATGATAGTAATATGCATTTTGAGTACAAATTGGATTTACTGACCGATCTCCAGGTAGACCCTGGCCTGATCACATTTTTCCATTTCATTATCCAAAACACACTGTAAATAGTACATTTTGGATCCTAGCAGATAATATAACAGTAATTTACCCCCGGATACCTGAACCATATGGCCTATGAAACCTAATAATTCTATCGGTAAGGAGACGAACACGTAGTGTCGCACTGAACACAAGTTGACCCATTTTCCAAATTTCCCCTGCAGCTACATTCCCCCGGTGGGGGGGGGTTTCTCACTTTTGTTTTGGTCGGGATGTGCGGCCGGGTGTTTAGGGGGGGGGGGGGGGGGGGGGGGGGGTGGAGAAACCAATACCCGAAAAATACCAAAACTGACATATCGGAACATTCCCCTTAAAAAGGGCAGAAAATTCGAACCTCTTTCTGACTGTCCCTATTGAATTTAAAAAAAAAGCAAAATCATTTTATCACAAAACCCGACGAAACTCTTTCATTTAATACCATACCTCATTCGATTACAGAAAGTGTTTTCCACTCAGTCAATGTAAAACACTGTAGCTGATGTTGCAATAATTGTTTTTTTAAACTAAAAGAAAAATCACAATATTCAAAAATTACATCATGATTGTTGTTATTATGTTTATTTATTAAAAACAAAAAAAAAAACCAAAACACAAATAATTAATCTTTCCTTATATTTCTTTTCTATATTCCTAAAAAACAAATTTTTTACGTTACCCAACAATCATATGGAGTTAAATTAAAATGACGTAATTAATAGGATTTATCAAGAGATTCAATTCCTCTGTGGGTTTAAAGGTTGTTTGTTTCCTGTAACTCGCAGTACAATTTTCAAATTTCTATGAGTAGTGAATATAGTCGTCTTCTTTCTCCGAGGTAGCATCTTCAGTGATATTTATTCTTGGCTGTTGTAAAGACATACGCGTGGCTGGGTTGTCGTCTTCAATCTTGTAACGAGAGTCTCCATTTAAGTGACGGGTGTCCAAGTCTACTGGATAATCTGGACTCTTGTTTAGTGTCACTCAGAAGGTTAAATTGTTCAATGAAGTACTTCATGTACATACCATTTCTGTTGGTCTCGTTGGTTTCAAGTGAACATCGTGGTCTCAGGCCCATTCATGTTCAGGGATGTTCGCCGTTATGGACTGGAACTGTCGGTCGGTCGAGTGGAATTCGCGGTAAAATGAGAGACAATTTGGGGCGCTTCCACTACGGTTACGCAGAATATGCCTCGGGATAGAACCTTTTTCAAATTCCTTGTACCCAATGATCCCTTTTGTGTCTACTGTCCTACCTATTACCCTGGGCGATTACCCATGACGCGCCTTTTAAAAATCTTCAGATTCTACAATGACACCCCATGTTCTTCATTCCGCGACCTACGTTTCACAAGTTTGCATAAATGTATCCCTTTTTAAAAGAATTTGAAACACCACATTGGCAAATGTCGCGCCTACGCGCACATTTTGAACAATCTACATTATATACATGGCCGCAATTTTTTAATTTCATGGCCATTTAAACTCTGGAAGAACGGCACTTCCTATTTTCACTTCAGATTTTTAACCTCGGTGGCCCCAAGTTTCTACTGATGCCACATTTTTATTCAGCTTGTTACGCGAATGACCTCTATTTTTTTGGTACATTTTATCTGAAATGACCCTACTTGTGCACCTGCCGGGGCCACATATACGCATCACTTCGACCGGGAGGGCCCGCCTCCCCCTATCCTATCTAATTGACCCCAAATCAAATCAAATCATCAAATCAAGTTAATTCGTACGTACAAAATTAGCAAAGAAATAAATGTGAATTTATGTACATAGTAGAACAGATACGATGTGAAAATAAATTAATTGAACATTGGAGACTAATATCGAATGCTATGACCTCCACTGAACAACTCCTGGGAGCTTATAGGATGTGGAGGCCCTTACTTAAGGTAACTTACTAAACTTACAACATACATGATGACATTATGAAGCGGTCAAGGAAATATAATAGAAAAAAATTGAATGCTGGAAACAAACTAGACAAAAGGATGAGACTAAATTAAAAGACGCGATTAAGGGAGTACCACATGACCGAAGTGGCAAAGAAGTTTGTAAAGACAAAATACAAACGCATACTCACATACACATAACTTATAAATACACATACATACAGACATAATCCACATGAAAAACTCCATATACATCCATTACACAACACACAAACATATAACACACATACAGCATATAATATGCGTCCCTTGGACGTACACATAAGTACATGCATGTGTGAATCACATTTATGTTCGTATGCCAGCATGTTAAGTCAAACAAAAAGTTTGAATAAAAAAAAGTGAGGAGATTGGTCCAACGTAATTTACTCATGGAAAAGGCTTCGTTAGACCGTATTAAGGAGGCGGGTAACGAGAGTAGAATGAAAAAAAAATAGATGGGGAGTTAAAGAGAAAGAGGCGGGAGAGAGATAGAGGAGAAATGATACAGTGAAAGTGGAGTTTTTTGCAGATCAATGGAGGGATGGGCGGAATGAACGTTAAGTCGGGGTATATAGTATGTATCAATGTAAAAAAGCTCGAGGCGTGCTTTAAAGGTATTTTTGTTTGTGATAGAATGTGATTGATTTCTGAAGATCGTTTCAGGTTTTTGCACCATGGTACAGAATATGATTTTTTTCTTTGGTGGTTTTGTAGAGGAAGGTGATATGGTCGATTGTCTCGTGTTGTAATTGTGTTTTGTTTATTTGTCACAATTACTTTTTTTGAATTAAGTAGTTAGTTGTTATGGTGATAGTCATACATAAAGAGTGCGACTAAGTTTTGTTGATTCATTATTTTTTAGTGGTCTTGAGGATGAAATATGGCAGGTGGTGAGTTCTGTAAGGGGGGATTTAGTGAATTCGTTACGGATAGCCCATTTCTGATTGATGTTGAGCTGATTTAGTCGTGGTTTTGGAGTTTGAGGCCCATATGATATTGCAGTGTGTAAGGTGTGGAAGAACGATTGTGTTGTATAGTGTTTTAATGTATGGGGTGGTAGGTGTGTCTTGCTCTGTAATGGTACCTATTTTCATGTGAGGTTTTTGTAATAGTGGAGTTATGTGCTAGGTTCCATGTGAGTTTATCGTCATGGTGGAAGGTCCAGACTATAGCTGAACTTGTGAAATTGCTGTTAGCAATGGTACTGTATGGTTTCTGTTGTTGATAGATAAATAGCATGTAGTTATTTTGATATACTTTAAGAGACAGTTTATTAGCTCGGAACCAGCAGTGATTTTTGGGAGCTCAAGGTTTGTTTCGAAAAGCGAGTTTAAGTGTCAGTCTGAGAGGAATATGTTCGTGCATCTGCAAATCATATAAGTTTGAGGTGTGTTAGATATGTTTATGATGTCATTCATGTAAATGATAAGAGTAGCGGACCCAAATTGGAGCCCTATTGGAACACTCACTGTGATTTCAGCGAAGGGTGATTTAGTTGAGTGGGCGGAAACAATTGAGTTCGGTCTGCAGGTATCTTCTGCACACAGTCAAGGCAACACCACGAACACAAGTGTTGAGTCTTAATAAATGAGAATATTATGGTCTATTGGTCAAATGCCTTGGAGATATCCATAATATTCCCATCGTGTGATAATTGTTTTTAAGTGCTGATTAGCTTGGATGTTATTTCAAGAGAGCCATATATGGGAACTCTTGGCCAAAAACCGTACTGAGGCATCAACGAATGTTGTGTTTTGTTTAGGAAGTGAAGAGACGATTGTTTACAATTTTTGCAGATCTTTGAGATGAAGGAGGACAGAAATTGGTCTGTAGTTGGTGATGTCGTGGAGGATCTTTACTTTGGAAGATGGGAATACTTTGGCTGTTTAGTTTATTTGGAACTGTACCTGAGGTGAGTGATTGGTTGAAGAATGTAAAAGAGGTGATATGATTGTTCAAATGTTTGTTTGCAATTCCAGGGTCTATGTCCATCAGTGCCAGCCTTTTAACCGATTTTAGTAGGTGCGCAACTTCGCATTTCTTCAATTGTAACGGGGTGGAAGAAAATTAGTTTTGCATTCACCCCCCCCCCCCCAAATATAACCCCCCCCCCCACCCCCCCCCCCACACACACCCCCCCCCCCCCCCCCCACCACCCCCGTTAACGTGAGATGGGAATGGAATGGTGTGTTAGGAGGTAGGAATTTTACTAGCCAGTGGTTTACCAAGATTAGTAAATTGATCATTGAAAATACGGTTGATTTTCGGAAGGTCGGTAATCTTTTGGTTGTTGTGGTTAAAAGTCTTGGCAATTGATAGATGATGTCTTTCACCAATAATTGTATTTAGATTTTCCTGTTTTGGTCCGTGCATGTTTAATACTGTTAAGTTGATCCGTATTGTATTTCTTACCTTTGCTTTAGTTACAGAAATGCTTTAAAAATTAATGTTTTTATCTTGTTTTATATTTTTGTTTGGCTGTGGGTGTGTTTTTCTAATGTATGCTTTATAAGAGTTGTTTGTTTAATTGATTTGATACGCGGTTTGTTATCCAAGGCTGCGTTCTGGTGGCGTTTGAGGACTTTTTCTGTAGTGGGGAAGAGTTTTCATAATGATGACGTATATTGTAATAAAAGTGATTGTAGGCATTGTTAGCATCTGTTTGGGTGAATGTGTTTTCCAGGTTTCAGTCAAGTTTCGGTTAAAATTGCCGGATGTTTGTGCTCTCTGTATCACGCCTGTAGACACTGTTCTTGGGACTTTTTTGTTTTTTGTCGGGGTGATATAAAATATGGAAGTAGGGCGGTGATATCTGTGCAAGGATACTGGAGTTGAATTTATGTTGGTTGCGTTGTGAGATGTTAGCATGAGTGTGGCGTGTTTGTGAGTTTATTCCTTGTTGGACGATTTATTTGGGAATTAAGAGTTAGCAAGTGTGGTATTAATAAAATCGTTGATGGTGTGTACTGTTATAGTAATTGATCAAGTTAATGTTTAGGTCACCTACAATGTAGATGTCGTTTTTAGTTTTACTGAGATTAGTTAGTAGGTGTTCGTAGTTAGTGTTGAATTGCTGACGGTGTCGTCATAGCCTGTAAGTGACACCAACGATTACATTTTTTGGTTTGTTAATTGATGGTGATTGTTAATTTCAATGAATAATGAGTCCTGATTCTGGTCCAAGTGTGAACCCTGAACCTGTGTGCATGTGAGTTTGAATGTACTGCACACCCCCTTCCTCTACCTGTGAGTGGCCTTGGACATAGGTGTAACCACTTAAGTGAGGTGCAGATTTTGCATCTGTGAGTCCATTTCCATTGAATTACTACTCTCTGATAATAAGTTCTAAAAGATCGCCCCATCCGGATTGTCTGTCTGATAATCATTTAGATGCGAAATGATTTTGGCATCTAGAAATATTTCCATCTTTTCCTACGTTTCATATATCGTGCAAGTGCTACACATTTTGAAGGCATAGCCTAGCCAAACATGTTCAAATACTACCCAATTTGAAAATTCCCCTAAACATGCGTTTTATGAGTTATACATATGTCGAAATATGGGCAAATACGTCCACGTAGGATAACTGGCAAATTACATGTCTTGTGCCAGCTTCCCTTTTTCATCATAAAATATATGCATATTTTGTTAGGCTGTCAAGTTCATACTTTATTTAATACTTCAAACTATTATGCAAGACAAGCCAGATGTTGACTTACGACTAGCTTTCGACAATCCTGACGACGTCTTGTCACAAGTGCCGGTATCCACTGCTTTTTCCGCTATCGCGGTTGAAAGTTTTGTTCCCTCTCCTCCGAATTCAGATTGGCGTGTGTCTGTGATAGCAGATTTTTTGAGTTCTGTGGTGGTTTTTTCTCGCCGCGCGAGTAACTTCTTTTTGTGCGCTCTTTTCCACGTCTCTTTGGTGTTCAAGAAGTCTAACTCCAAAAGGTCTACCCGTTTCTCCACATACAGTTGTCACATCCTTTGCAACAAACCTCGTAAATGACGCCACATCTCTGACCATTCTCCTGTTTGTCCTTTAGATGTACAAGAAAGGCTTTTAAGCTGTTAGTTGGTTTCAGGCACCATTGATGTTGTGTTTCTGGTAAATCCTCTGGAGTATCTCAGATACCACATATGGTATGACAATCCTGACTTTGGAAGTTCTTCCCTTTGATCAGTTCTTTTCCTTGCTCGAATGACCATTTGGGATAACCACATCTTTCGAGGGCAGATCTTATTCTTTCTTCTTCTGTTACTTTATCCCCCTCCTCTGTAACGATGGTATTCATACGGGCCATGAGAGTTCTGATAACACCTAACTTCTGGTGGAGAAGATGTTGTGAATCGAAAGTTAAGGATTGTTCGGTATGGGTTTTCTCCTGTAGACTAGGAGCTTAATGGAGCCATCTTCCTTGCGGACAATGAGTGTATCCAGGAAGTGGATCGTGCCTTCCTTTTCTTCCTCGTATGTCAATTGTATATTTCCTATGGGGTCTATGGTGTTGAGATGTTCTGTCAACTTTTCTGTTGATCCTTTAAAGCAATATTAGCACATTTTTTGAAGAGCGCCCCCAATTTTCAAAATTTGATATTTTTGCACAGTTACGTTTGTAATTGTCTAGGAAACTATACCTGCGAACGAGAATGCTAAAAAATGCTTTTTATCACAAAAAAGCGATTTTGTAATTAAAATTAGGATCCCAGATTGGACTTAACGGCAGAGCTGGAAATCCTACGTTTATGGTCCGTCCAATGATGAATAGTGCCACCTTCGAGAAAATAACCTCAAACTTTATTTGCCTTAACTAGAAAACAACTAATGGATGAGCGTAGACACGTACATTGCGCTATTTCCCGGCTATTTCACATTGGAAGGCCGTTTCCAGCGGCCGTTGTATTATTATCGGGGTCCCCGATAATAATTATTCTAGTAGAAAATTCCTTCGTTTGTGAGACATAGATATTTTCGAGCTTAACCATTCACAGGTATAGTTTACTAGCCAGTTATCAATGACAACCGTGTAAAAAATCTCCAAACTTTTGAAAAATTGGGGGCGCTCTTCAAAAAATGTGCTAATGTTTGCTTGAATGAGGATGTCTAACCTATCATCTACGTAGCGCTTCCATACCTTGGGTTTACATTCCATGGGGCAATGGCCTCTTTTTCCAACCATTCCATGAACAAGTTGGCAATTATAGCGCTTACAGGGGCTCCCCATAGCTGCTCCAAACAGTTGGCGGTAAATATCCCCCTTGAATGAGAAATATGTGATGGTGAGGATAAAGGCAAGTCGCTCCATGATATTGTCCCTCTTAATTTTGTACGGGATGGTAACGTGGAGTCTTCTACTAGTGAAGAGGGAAACAACATCATGTGAGTTGAAAATATCACTTCTTGTACAAGGATGGTGGTCAATTCTTCTGCTAGATGTTTTGAGTTTCTGAGTGGTGCTCAGAAGTTCCCATCAAAGGGGACAAAATGTCAACCGGGGCTTTGGAAGTCTGATAGCCTATGCTTCCCATGTAATCCACTATAGATCTGATATGGTTGCCTTCTTTGTGAATTTTAGTTGTACAGTACAGGCGTGGTGTATTTTCTGCCGTTGGGTAAACAACCTATATTGGCTCTCATCAATCTTTTTGTTATTCTATTCTTAGGTTTCTGAGCCTGCCAACTAATATTCTCTTATAGACTGGTGTTGGATCCTTTTTCAATTTTTCATAGGTGCGAGTGTCACTGAGCATGTTCTTAACCTTTTCCTCATATTGCTGTTTAGTTTGAACAACAGTAACATCCCTTTGTCTGCTCCCATGATCATACAGGGTGAGTCAAAAAGATTTACACTCGATTTCAGAAAAATATTAAAAATATTTGTCCGGTTTTAGAAATGTTTTTTGTACATGAAAACAATAGCTCATTATATCCACTGTCATTGGTAACACAACTAAAGTTTACCTTTTCCCATATTGCAGATATGGTAAATTAACGGAAAGCCACCAAAAACCATATTGACCACGGTTGTACAATTCTGCACGTCCCAGCAGCAAAGCATTGAGTAAGTGTCATCTAAATGCTTAACATCTTTTGTCTTTTGTTCTAAAAAGTAACATTACCTAATCCGTACCAAACCGTTGTTTATAATATTCTAAACATAATCAATGACCAGTAGCGTACAGGGACAGGAAGGGATGCATTGTCCCCTTCCCATGGGTCTGACCAGGGAGATAGCTTTAAGCTAGCGGTTTTAAGCAGGAAAGTGGGAAAAGACAAGTTAAAAGGAGTAGAGGGAAAGAGAGGGAAGGGAGGGACAGGATTGAGATGCACAGAGGGAAAAAACAGATGGAATGGAATGTGTGTTAATGTTCAAATATTGATCCCCCAAAGTGGACCCCCCCCTGCCTCAGATTATGAAGGAAGTCGGTGGAAACGTTTGGTCACTGGCTGTATTGCACCGGATTGCCGCATATTTGCACTTATTTCCGCAAGATAGGTGAACATTTCGAAAATTTATTGAAGTATGCTTCAAAATTGGGTTGTAAGATTCCATAATTTATGAATTAAAAAAAGAAAAAACCTAAAAAATTTTTTTCTTGATTGAAGTTTACACAAAGGGATCAAAGCAAGCAGCAAGCATAATAGATTGTACTTGTTGTGCTGATCCAAAGTCCTCTGTGGCTACATTCCACAACAGTGATTCCGTGGACCAGAGTGAAAAATGGGTGGTACATCTTTAAGGTAGCATAACTTCGCAATGCAAAGTTCAAACTCAAATTTCTCTAGTAGGTGAAAAAAATCTAGTTTATAAGTGATAGTGAGTATCTTGGTAGATTTTTCACTGTTGTAGAAAAATTCAACGAGAAGACGAGGTTTAAATCGTTTTGACTCACCCTGTAAGGTCTTTGGATTTCTCAACTCAAGCAATGCCTGTTTTCCAGCTTTACTTATGTTGAAGTCTGTACTTTGGCTGTTTTTAAAACGTACTGTTATTCAATGCGGAGATTTTGCGCTTCCGCTGGTGAGTTGTACAGGCCGACTCCGTTGCCACTATAAAATGCATCATATGGAATCTTGTCCACCGTCACTGCCAAACCCCAAGCCTTTGACAATAGCTTTTTGCTGTGGTCCGTTAGATCCTGTTATGAGATGTTTTTCACCCATCTTTCCTTCCATTTTTTCAGCTGACTTTCACTCAAATGCCGGTTCACAAACCTTCTTTTGAGTAACACCTTGCATTTTTTTTAAACAGGCGTTCGAGCTTGATTTGGTGCTTGTTTTTAGTAGTATCTTCTTCGCATTTGCGTTTGTTTACGACTTGTGATTTCAACATGGCTTCCGTTGGTATCGAGCTGTCAAGTTGACGTTTTTCTAATTATTTTTTCGTGTAATTCCTGGTGTTTTTAATGTTCTTATCTATTATGGACCACACGAATTCTTTCGTTTAAATTGCCTTTCTGCTCTCGGAACGATGTTTTGGCTTTTCGGGTTTATAGGACAGGTATGCGGAGACTGGATGGTGGTCTGTGTAACTCCGTTTGGTTTACAAGTGGGGTAAAAAGGCAAGGTTGGTGGTGGGACGCCCACTAATTTTTGGTCTGTATGCTTCTAGATCACGTGATGTTAATGCATGTGACATAACGATTCCTCAGTCATGAAATAGTTGCATATTTTGTAGGCTTTGAAGTTCATAATTTATTCAAAAACATTATGCTAGAAAAGCAGATGTTGACTTCCGACTTTAGCTTTCGACATCCTTGACGACGTCGTGATCACAAGTGACGGTATCCACTGCTTTTCCCGCTAGTGTTGTTATTTAGAAGGCAAGTTCTTTGTGTAGCGTGGATCGTATACGTGATACAGAGCATATGACCCTATAATCGCGGTTTTGAACGTTTTGTTCCTCTCCTGCGAATCCAGATTGCTTGAAAAGGACTGTTCGGACCCTTAGATTACTCTTATTCTTCTTTCCGGATTGCACAACATCCCTTGGTGGGACAAACCGTGCAGGAAGTGTGTGGGCAATGCTTGATGTATAAACTTTGTCTTGGCTTGGTTGGCTATTGAAGTAATTTGACACAGAATGATTTAAATTTGGTTACGGGTTGGTTCTGTATTGAAGATATTGTGTTGCTGGTAATTATTCCAGTCTCTATTGTTCTACTCTGTTGTAAATTGTACCTTTGGTTATAGAATCACAAAGTCTTTTCATACAGGGTGTGCAATAAGAATAGCGTTTCCAATTAAAAAGGACATATTAGGTATTCTGATATAACAGTGGTTTTCACTTACAACATAGATACCACTGATAGCACCCTTACATAGCTACCCTTACTTCTTGTTGTTATATGGCCTCCATTTTAATGATTAAACTTTTAAAAATATTATTTTCTCAATTATTTGAGAAAAGACTTTCTCCAGGGAAAAGCAATTTGTTTACTAATAAAAGAGAGGAAAAGGGGATTCCTAGAGTTGTTTATGCAAAATGCACCTGTTTAGATTGCACAATAGGGGAAGTGGGGAATCCCCAAGGTGCTAAAACTTAGCAAACTTGTTTCTGCTTTGAGATCAAACATTGTAAGATCAGGGAATTCCCCCACAAGTTATAGATTGAAGTGAGGAATTGAATTTGAAATGATTGATGTGCAGGGTGATGTTTAGGCATGGTGTGATGTAATGATTAGTGGTTAGAAGGGAAATCTATCTGTGTGAAGATAAATAGTAGTTGTGACGGAAGGACCTGAGGCCAGCAGTTTTATAAGGAGATAGACCAGGAGCTATGGACTATACAGTAATATAGCTAGTTTTACTCTACATAATGGTAGATTTGAGTTCTACATCTAGTGCCAGGATTTAATATTTTGGATGCGCCGGAGCTTGATAGCTAAATTGTCTGCGGTCGTCTTTTAAGCCAACGAGCTTAAGCTTTTCGGAAGCAAAAGGGATTCAGTTTGTGGCTCCTATATGAGGGAATAGCGACAGACTTGATGGTGTATATTACCTGGATTTTTTATTGTGGACCATTTGTCGTCGAGGAAAGCCCCGGCGTCTTGAACTGCTGGGACAAGATTACTTCAGGACTAGATTCCCATGGAATTATTACCTGAGTTTGTATGAAACTTGTGCGCTGTCAGTGGAGTCTTCGCTGAGAGGACATATCAACGTTTGAACATGCCAACGCCCTTGAACATTAAGTATCAGTTATTAAATTGTGTGTAATTGTGTTGTTGGATTTATTTAATGTTTTGGACATACCAAATTCTTGAACCAAATCAAGTAAAGATCAT
>JAMKCH010046422.1:0-19928 GCA_023653785.1 Ophioderma brevispina
CCCTAAAATGTCTTCCACTGCGGTTCAACAAACGCTGACGTCACGGCTAAACTACGCTGGTCCTATGTAAAGTCCATCTAGAAGGGACTCTCGTTTCCCACTGACCTCGCCACCGAGCGCGGAGTGGACTAGGTCACAGGGGGATGGACACATGGGAGGAACGAGGCGAGGGTCCTTCTAGATGACCTTGCGAGACGGGTCAGTCGACGGGAATTTCTAGTTGCAATACGGTTGTACATGGGAAAACCTTCTTTAACCAGAAGAGCAGATAGAGACATAATTTGTGGAATAAAATTTAGATAAGCGTTCAATGGCAGCTAGCTGAGGGATCGAAATAGTGAGCAAATTAAACTAAAACTTTGCCCAATTAGATCATTGCTCAACCTCGGGCTTCGCCAGCCCTCGTTGGCGTAGATTTCCGAGGTGAGCAGTTGATAACTAGTATGACTCAAGTTTGGTTCTAATTGAACTTCAGCTTTTCAATGAAGTCAATTACACTTTCAGCCTTTTTTTACAAACTGACCTCCATGACCTTTGACTTTGGTATGTGACCTTGACCTAGCAACAAATGAGGGATCTGCCATGTCGCACCTATGACCAAGTTTGGTTTAATCCATTAAGTGCAGATATTACAGACAAAATTAACCCTTTTTCACAAAACAACAGATACATCAACAGGACCATCAAAGGACTACATCAACAGAACCACTCCAACAGATGATCTCACATGACCTTTAACCTTGGTTGTAAACCCTTGGCCCTCATCAATAATGAGGTTTTGTAATAGTACAGCGGTTTCCGGAAAGTGTGTATTGTAGTCTGTGTGACAGATGAGAAAGATATGTCTAAAATTGGTAATGCGCGAGAGATTAACATGATTAACGTTATCAGTCCGTATGAGAATGTGTGTAAATGAAAACAAATCCAAATATCTCCTGAAAACGAGGGGGTTCTATGGAAGTAGTTTTGGCATCAGAGGGGCTGTTTACTATTTTGTTTTTTTTAAATATGTATCGTAATTGGGTCTGAACCTATAGAACTAGTGAGAAAATTGAAGTTTTTGTCGGGTACTTCGGTACTCGCAAGCACGGAAAAGTTAAACAAGCAAATCTCTCGGGTTAAAATCCATTTTTCCCACAAGCCTTTCGGTATTATTCCAGTCTGGAGAATTTTCAAACACTGGTTCAATTACGCAACTTCTTTTTTCAAATTTAGAAACAGGAATTACACACTTACCGGACCGCCGTAGTTTTGAAGAAAAAAGAAAAGGGGAGAATTGTGAGTAAAAACACCTGCTCAAAAGTGGAAGATGCCATTTTGATGCCAATCTGTTATCACTAGCTGAAAGTGACTATTTTGGACAATTTTCACCCGAAATTTAAGGACCATTTCAAAAAACAAAAATTATTGTATTCTAAGGCACCCATCGGATATTTTAAAGAGGGTTTTGGTTTTCTGAAGCGTGAGCAGATGATGTTGGGCTGATTTTTTTTAAAGGTGCATTTCACGATACAGCACCTAATTTTGGTTATAGTTCACTAGATATCACTAAGAAAGGTTATTTCCAAAAGTACATTATGATGTTAGGAAATGTTTGTATCACACGCCCCATTAAGATTGGGAGCACGGACCTGGTCAAACATCATCGTCTGTCCCACTACATCTAAGCTTTGACAACTTTGGTAGTTAGTATGGAAAGGTAGTTAGTGGTCTCAAAGTGTGGTGTCACTTTTCAATAGGGCCAATTTAAGTTTACAAAGTGGTCAAACTTTTAAATACTCCAATCATGTTGAATATTTCCAAAAATTCTTAATCAGCACCCTTCAAACTATAGAAAAAACGCTCATCAAACCTTCTTCCCCAAACTTCTAGACTAGGATTCTCATTTATAACCTACTACATGAAAATACGAAAGCATAATATGCATGTTGAAAGTGAAAACAATGCCAATGTAGGAGACACTCACCATTTCAAAACTGCACCACAGGTAGGGTAGTAGTCGGACTTTCAGTCAGCTTATCTTTTGTCCCAATATCTTTTTATTTTTCAATCATGCATATCGAAAAAATAGTGGCAAACTTCTTGAAACTGCATGGTTTTACAGGCATGGATCTGTTCAAATTGATAGCATGTGCTATATTTTGCTTGGAAAACGAGTGTTAGAAAATCAGACACGAATCTCTTCGCTGCAACGGGCCCCACGACGTTAGAGTATTACATACACGCACGAACACTGTATTGAGGGTTGAATGTGATAATATAATCATGCGACCAAATTACTATGTTAGATCCGGACTTTGGGAATGTCTACCATTTCCATGCAGCTGTCAAACCGCAAATGGCATGGACACATTTTTGTTAAACAAAGCAGGTGAGTCAACTGACCACAGCAAATTTTCTGTTTCTCTTTGGCAAGGGATCATTAAAATGAGGTGGCACTGTGGTTAGAAGAGCTGTTATTAATCCATGTTGCATGGTAAGTTGGAAATTATTTCTTGAAACACTTTCTTGATTTTATTGGTGCCCTCTTGGATTTCACCAGTAGTTGTTTGTATGGTAATTACTGCCCACATCTCCATGTTGTAGACCCAAGGGGCTACAACCCTGGGGATGTGTGGTCCAAATCTACCAAACCATACAAAAACTGTAGTGTGCGACAGACTAGTATTGTATTCGAGAATATTCAGTTTAGTCTTTAGAAAGGTAGAGTGAATTATATAAAGCCTAAGGGCCCCAGATTTTACTGAAGTGGTTAAAATTTAGCCATTTTTAAAGCCCTAGTCAGCGATTTCTTCAGGAGTGAAAAAAAAATATTGCCCCTATTTCATCAAAATCATTTTTGTGCACGGTTTTTGGAAATGGTAGTAGAGAGCCCTTGTAAGTGGCTTAAGCTTACATGCCATATTTGTCAATAAATGACGATTTTCTTATGCATTGTTTACTAATAAAAGTTGGGATCCGACTTTTATTAGCCCTAACGCGGCCGAGAGGAAAAGAAAGGCAACGAAAACGTGGTACCGGTCGGAAAATGCTTTTCGTTGCTCTGGGCCGTCAAAAATATTTTGTCGCGCACCTGACTCTCATGCGTTCATTGCATTTGGGCCGTCTTCCGGGAAAATGGCGCGATGTTTTTCGTTGCACCTGGGCCGTCTTCCCGGAAAATGACGCGATGTTTTTCGTTGCACCTGGGCCGTCTTCCCGGAAAATGACGCGATGTTTTTCGTTGCACCTGGGCCGTCTTCCCGGAAAATGACGCGATGTTTTTCGTTGCATCTGGGCCGTTATTGACTGGAAATGATGCGATGCTTTCGCTGCAGTGGGCACGTCTTGCCCGCAGGAAGGCGCAATGATCTTCATCAGGAGGGGTGACATGTAAAAATGACATGACAAATTCGATTTCGATGGTGATAGCGCCACCATTTTCGATAAGCTATTGGGTTAATTATGCATAAACGTATTTGACGTTAAAACCGGAGCATGACGTAGCATAATAGCGCCACGCACGAATATGATGTAGCGTAATAGCGCCACTCACGACTGGGCGAACTAAAGCTACAAATTTCATAGACGTGTTGCATCCATATTTATTTACCTGTTTCATTGCATTTTCACGCGATGTTTTTCGTTGCACCTGGGCCGTCTTTCCGGTAAATGCGCGATGTTTTTCGTTGCACCTGGGCCGTCTTTCCGGTAAATGCGCGATGTTTTTCGTTGCATTTGGGCCGTCTTCCGGGAAAATGGCGCGATGTGTTTCGTTGCATCTGGGCCGTTATTGACTTTACGCTACTTAATTCATGTGCCGGGAAAAACGTCAGAGATGCAATGAAACGCAAGATTTGGCTCTCGTGCATCTGGGCCGTTAAAATAAAAATAGATTGCTTTTCCTTGCATTTGGGTTGGGCGTCGGCCGGCAAAACCGCCCGGTCCTGGTTAGGGTTAGTACATAAAACGGTCGTAAATGGCATCTTCAAGAACGCTTTATAATGCTTTAGAGTCTGTCTTTCACAAAGAGAGTATAGAAGGTGTTGATTGATGACCTAACACTAACAATTTAGACACAAAATTAGTAATTTTTGGAAAAAAATGACTGATAGTGGCTTTAAGAAAGGAAGCTACTACTATTCTTCTCATTTATGATTTACCCTGTGTAGGCTGTCAAATTTTATGGATAAAGGATGTGTGTTTTGGATGTTATGAGCAAAAATGTGCCCCATTTTGATCCCACCCACTATTGTCCCCTCACAATTTGCAGTGGCGACGCTCTTGCCATTTCAAACGTTTCAGACTCGCCACACAATGGGTGTTTCCATAAGGTGACACCCTTCTTCTGACACCCTTCAGATTCGGAAACTAACGGTTATGTGGTTTATTCCGTAAAGGTTCCAAATTCATAAGGGTGTCAGAAAGAAGGGTGTCACCTTATGGAAACACCCCCACACAATAGCGGAGATGCTGCACAGTACCTCAGGTCATGCTACACAGATCGAATCTGTGATAGTGTAACACAGAGGAAGGTGTACATATTGAAAACCACTGCACACACATCTCTCCATTAGCTGTGTGGACACCAAATTGTTACATGCCTCGGTCTTCCTAGTAGTAGTAGTAGTAAAACCAAAGTTTTAAATCCGGTTTGTCCCTGTTACCGGGGTTGGCCGGATTCACCTCACATTCGTAGCAATCGCCCTTACTCCCTCCTTCCACTTCACCCGATTCAATGCATCCGGCATCCCCATCCTCAACCCAACCTCCCACTCTCCTCCTCCACTTGCTTCCTCCATATCCTCTTTGGTCGACCCCTCTTCCTCACACCACCCACCTCGCACTCAAAAGCCGTTTTTAAAACATGCTCTTCATCCTTCCCTCACACGTGCCCATACTAGTCCTAGGAAATTTTGTGAAGGTGCATTTTTTTTTGCTCTATTTGATAAAACGTTCATATTGTAGAGTAGACCCTAGGAATGTAAAAAGTTTGCTTAATTTTTCGCCGAGTGCAAGGGGGGTACCAGCCAATTTCAAAATGGCTGCCATTTTTTCATATTTTAGCTTATTTTGTCTAATCTTCCAAGTTTTATGAAGTTTAAAGATTTTATTCATGTGTTATTCACTTACTATCAAGTAATGATACATTAAAATAAAATTTCGATAATTCTTGAATAATTAACAGTTCCAGTTTGGTGCCAAAAATTCAAAATGGCCGCCATTTTGATGCTTTTTGGGTTTTTGAGTACATTATGGCTATACTCATGTTCTTGTTCCTTGAAATTTCTTGACATTAAAGTATTTGATTAAATTACAATATATGTAATATAAAAAAAAATTACCATGCTTTTCAAATCATTGCATTCTTGCATAGGGACTTTTTTTTTCCAAAATGACCGCAGTTTTCTTCTTGTCTGGACGCATAATAAATGTAATCAGAAACGCACAGTAAGCCACTCCAAGGAGGGCATTTCCCCCTCCTCAATTTTTTTTTCTTTATCACTCAGTTTTGCCACCCGCCCCCCCCCCCCAGAAACTTACAGAGTTTTTGGCAAAAGTCAGTGCTTTGGTCGCCAAAAATCACAAAATTTTGAAAGAAAAACAGCGATTTTGTGCCAAAAATCACAAAATTTTGGCAAAAATCACGATTTTGGCCAAAATTGGTTTAAAAATCTAACATTTTTTGATATTTTGGCTCCCCAGAATTTCACTTTTGCCGACCCAAAAAATCACTTTGCCCCCCTCACCCCAAAAAGAGAATTTGGCGTCCGCCCGCTGGAAACGAACCGCAAAAAAACACCAATGGCATAAAATCATAATATAAACATAATTAACAACTGAGTCAGATTTTGTGTATGAAGCTGGATGTGCTTTAGACCCGCTGACTTGCCTACTTTAAAATATGCTAGTTGGAATACAGGCAGTCTCTAGCAAACTTTGGCATCAATGACCATGTACTTTGAGATGCACTGATAGGTTAAATTCTGTCACCGGTGACATGAATGGTACTTGAAGTTGTAGATGGATATTGATTTATGTACTGACGTAAAAAGGATTTCTAGCATCTGTGGAACCAACTTAAAGTATGGTATGTGCTTCTGAAGGGTATTACTTCTGGTGTAATCTTCAAGACCAACCATAACTTCAATATTGTAAAGCAACCGCCATGTCTGTTGACACCAAGTCCTCACGATTGAGCTCAGCCTGATCATATTACATCATTTACAACATCATCAGTAGATTCCAAGCACCCTCATTCAATCTCTCGGGAATTCACAAACCTTCAGCTGCATGGCAATTTCAACAGCCATATTCCCATGGGGTACATGACCAATACAAACGGACAAGCTTCGAATATGGTTAGACAGTCAGCATCTAGCTCTCCTTCACGACCCTAAAGTTGCCGCCATTTATTTTGAAAGAGCGCCGTTAGAAGAGAGGTTACCACCATGTCTAGCTATTGTAGCAAAAACATCTCTAAGCTGTGTCGCAAATGTTCTGATCCTGTTGCTAACTCAACATTGACCATCTACATCCATGTTAACGCTGCAGTGCTGTAAGCAGGAAAAAAAACTGGCAAAGATTCACTGAGAGGATTGCACCAAAACCCGTAGACGAGTAACTACATAACAAGTAAACTATGACAAATTTGGCCCAACTATTGAACAATACTGCCTGGATATCCATACCCAGGGCTGTAGGACGGAATATGCATCAGGCTTTTCCAAGGAAAGTGCTACAGAATATCAAGAGTATACACCATGCGTGAGCCGCTCCTTTGTCAGCTAAAGCAACTGCTAAAGGTTAGGAAGTGTCGGGTGAGCTCCAAGGAAACTGGCAATACCTTAAGTGAATCCACTGATATGACCCATAACCCAAGCAAGCATGGTCTACATCCGAAGCTTCAAGGGATCCAACAGAGCCTCCACACCAATGTTTACACCCAACCAAGTTTGCCCACCAAGAAGCCCAAGAAGAACAGTGGCGACCCTGGTTTCACTCTCGCCCCTTCAACATGGCCGAACTGGAAACTGTCACTTAACTTCAACCAGGAAAAGAGTAAGGCCTTGACAACACCTCCACTGAGCACTGAAAAAAACAGTGTTGCTTAACTTCAACAAGGAATAGCTATAGACCCTTGACGACTCTCAACTGAGCAGCTGAAAAACTTTGGCTTAGTAGCAAAGGAGTGACTTCTTAAGCTCTACAATTGCTGCCTTATGTCTCACAGTTCAACCAAAGATCTGAGGAAAGCACATGTTATATGCCACTATTTAAAGCCTGGAAAAGATCCCTCTAATCCAAGAGCTATCGACTAATATCACTCCTAAGCCGTACCTACAAGCTTCTTGAAACGTCTCCGGTTTCAACTGGATCGTACCTGTGATAGAGGAGCCCCACTTCATACCAGAACCAGCAGGCTTCCGGCCGAAAATCAGCACGCTAAATGGTTTCAGAAGGTTCGTTACCGGAGTCCGTGTTCGTCGATCTATCAGCAGCTGTTAATCACAGATGCTTAATCCTTGAAAGAGTTTGGAAGCTCAACCAAGGATATCTTGCTTGACTGAGTTCATGACACGGATTGCTTGGCGTAGGCTTCAAGAAGGGACTACCCCAATGGAGCGTCTCGCACCTCTCCTGTTCAATATCTATACCAAAGACCAACCTAGGATGCAGGGACATATTGTGTTATTATGATATAGACTATCTTGGAATGAGCACACAAGATGCAGACTTTACATTTGTCAAAGAGAGACTACAAAAGCTTGGATACTCACTCCTTATTATAAGGAAAACCACCTATGTGTAAATCCATCCAAGACACAGGGTGTGTGCTTTCCATCTACCGTGAAGCCTAATGTCAACAGCCTGGTCTTTCTCTTTAGGAGTTACCTGGGACCATACTCTCTCTCTATAAGAACCCACTCAAGAAGCCGAAGAGTAAAGTATTTGTTCACCCAAAAACATCTTGAACAAACTTCTTGGTCACAAGATTGGGTTGGGGCTCGTCCACATCCCTATATCGGCATTTGCCCTGTGCTACTCATGTGCAGATGTGCAGAGTATGCTTTATCTGTATGGGAAAGATAACCCATGATGCAGAAGCATGACACGTTCAATGCCTCCGCCTGCTTTCGCAGTATGTCTTCCCCAACTCCAATGGAGAACTTATACCTCGCTTGCTCCCAAAACCGATGTCGTAGTGGAGCGACATGAAAGACGCAGTGCCAAGTATCTAATGTGAAGCACCAGACCGAATCCCAGCTTTTAACTTCTTTAAATCCAGAGAGAGTGAGAGAGAGACGTTTCTCAAGCAAAGTCCCACCCCTTCAGCACATTATTGAATTTTGGTTGATAGTCTTGACGTTTAACACAAGAGATAATACCCCTCAGAAGCACATACCATGCTTCATTTGGTTGTCTTGAAGTTAACCCATAGAGATATACCCCTCAGAGCACTACATGCTTATTATGTTGTTCCAGCATGTGCCAGTCAACATCCTGTTACGTGCATGCAGGGGTTTTCAGTAATACAGTCAATCGTACTACCTAAGCACGTTGTCGGGAAAACTTACGCACGTATACACGATATGGCGATCGCATCTGCTGACGGCGGGGGCAATTACATAAATGCCCAGATATCATGTGCTGAAATTCTCACATGATGAAAATGTAACACGTAAAAAATTAACGTTTTGTATTGGTAAAAGAAACATGTGTGCCAATTTAATTTTTTCCAAAAGGGCGTTTTGGAGATAGGTCCCATAATGCATTTTCAAATCCCATAGACTCTTGTACAGGGGCTGATGTTGGCAGTATAGAAAATGGCCAAAATGGGGCAATTTTGTGAACAAACTACACATGTTATTTCATTTCTTTCTCAAGTACAGTGCAATGAATGTTCAGATTGGTTTTGTTTTTTACTGGTCGAGATATCAAATATCCATAGATTTTTATTTTTGTGTATGTCATCAAAACAAAGAACAGGTTGTCGCAACAACACCTTATTGGCTTATTAGTTTTAGAAATACGGAAGTTTCCACTTTTCATCAGAATTTTTTCCTAAAGGAACTACAACTCCCTTGGAGATGAATGGTGTCATATGAAAAGGAACCAACTTTCAAAAATTCTCATGTTACGATTTTGCAGATTGAGTGTTTCTATTTTGAAATTTACAGGTTTTTTAATTTTCCCTAATTATTTTTCCCTAAAATAATTTTTCTAAAACTTAAACACGTGAAATTTAAAAAACCAACGTGAGAATTAGGTATTGTTTATACACATAATCCCGGGAGTTTCAGTTTAAAAGCACCTTCCATTTAGGCCTGGGAATAAATTATTTATTGAAAAAAACAAAAAATTAAAAATATTTTTAAAAAATAATAAAACACTAAAACCAATCGCACTGCCCGAAACTGCAAAAATATGTGGAGGGAAATCAATCCTGACAGAATCACCCTAAATTGATTTAGGGGATTTGATTTTATGGTAATTTTTCTGTAAGACATTTTATCCGATGATCCTACCTTAAATGTAAAAGGTGACAATGTTCAACCTTCATCATCTCCAAAGCAATGGTTCCAATTGCTGCCAAGTTTGCTAGAGATTGCCTGTATTCAGTTGTTAATTATGTTTATTTTTTGTTTATATTATGATTTTCGCACATTGTGTCTTGCGGTTCTTTTTCCAGTGGTGTGCCAGACCTCTTTTCTGTGAATTTTTTGGGGTGGGCAAACGTGAAAATTCTTGAGTTGGTAACATAATATCAAACGTTTGAGATTTTTAACCAATTTTGGCCTCAAATCGCTGATTTTTGCCAAAATCTGTAATTTTCTTGAGATTTGTGGGGGGGGAACTGGGGGTAAAGAAAAAAATGGTAGGAAATGGCCCCATGCCCTGGAATTGCCCCTGTTCGTTTCTGAATACATTTATTCTGCTAGCTGATGGGTAAAAGAACAGACACTTAAATAAAATTGCGAATAATTTTCGAACAAAAATGCCCTATGCAGAATGCAATGAGTGAAATCATGTTAAATATGACTTAAATTTTATTTTGATACTAAATATATTGTAAATTTAATCAAATATTTATGTCAAGAAAATTTTCAAGTACACAAATTGAATTAGCCATAATATACTCAAAAAAACGAAATATTATCAAAATGCGGTCCATTTTGAATTTTTTGGCGCCAAACTGGAACTGATTTAATTCAAGAGTTATCCTAAATGTTTTTAATGTTATCCTCACTGATATAAGTGAATAACACATGAAATAAAATCTTTAAACTTCATAAAACTTGGAATATTGAGTCCAAATAAGCTGAATATTGAAAATGGCGGCCATTTTGAAATTGCTGGCTACCCCCCTTGCACATCGTAAAAAAAATGTAGCTAATACTTTTTGGGTTTCCCATGACCTCTTCTCAAGATTATACAAGTTTAACTAAATATAGCAAAAAAAAAGCAATCCCCCCCCCCCCCCCGCCCCCCCTCTCAAATTGGCAACAACACGTCTAGACTTGATACCATCTTACACCATTCACCTTCGCCATCCGGGTCTGCCGCCTCTTCCAAACCCAAACCTGCATCAAATCCTCAGTCTTCTTCCTATCCATCAATTTCACACCACACATTGCTCTCATCATTGCTCTCGCTGTTCTTCTCAAAACCCATCTCATTTTCACTCAGGCAAATGTCTCACTCCATACAGATCACTGATCTCACACAACTCTTTTTCACCATCCCTCCATCTTCAAAGGAAATCTTCTCACATGACAACCCTCCACATTCTCTAAACTTCACCCGCCCATACCTCATTCTAGCTGTCAAGCCACCTCGTATCCACCACCCGCACTAACTCTGTGCCCTAGGTATGTGAACTCCAGATCCTTCACTGTTTCCACCTCCTCACACAACTTTTCGCCTCCTTCTCCACTCCCTCAACTCCTTCTTGCATCTTCCTACACAATTCTTGCCAACTTGGGGTCACTCTCTTCATCTTCCTGTGGCATCTCCATGAATCCATTTCCCACATTTCTCACACACACTGAATATTTTGGGCCCTCACCCCGTCTTTCCACATATTCCACATGGATCCACCTTACACACTCACACCCCCTCCTACACACTCACCATCACTTTAAGTCTTCCCAAGGTTTACCTCACTAATACAAGAAATATGAGTTCCCACTTAAAGACACTATCAGTGATTTTGCTAAATCCAAATCGAAAAAACAATCAAAATCAGATTTTTGCATGTATTAACAAGTACAGTAGCCTAACATACCCTGCAATGAATCAGCCCAGAAGCAACCTAATAAGGACAGAATCGAGATTTGAGTCATTATTGTCCGAACGGACCACTTACTACAACACGTAAGTTGAAATGGAAAATCGTATATTGGAACACTGCCGTGTTCTTCCTTTCGGTCAATTCTACAGCTGGAAAAGATAACTTATAGCAATCTAGACTTATCCTTCCTTTTGAAGCTATTCCTGCAAATTTCAAATATTTTTTCAAATCACTGATAGTGTCTTTTTAACCTAGAATCACAATCACGGACATGATACCACATAAAACCCAAATGCATCCTTAGAACCTTGTGGAAGCTCGAATTCCAGAAAATCAAGCGAAATTGGAAAATTGTGCACACAGTTTTCAGAATTTCTTGTGTTATTTATTGACATCAGAACAAGGAAGATGTCAAGGAGCATTTCTCACCCCAATCAATATTGGGATAAACTTGGATGAAAGTCAATCATGTTGTAATGTATTGGCCTGCAGAGCACACACCCACTTCTACTTATTGCATAAGCAATTGCACTTGCAATGGCATGACATTGCAAAGCTGTGTTTGTAAACAGCAAAAACATCTGAAAGCACGATCTAGTTAGTGTCTTTGTGATCTTGGATAGAGACTCAATTCGATGGGAGTAGTTGACGCAGGTGACTATAACTAACTTTAACTAGATTTTAATTTCCAGTATACCGTTATCAGTATTTTCATCAGGCACCGCATTATTGATAATGTTTTTCCTAAACATAAACATATTAAAGATTCAGATCGGCAAGGTGGAAAAATCATTGGAAACATATCGCTTGTGCTGAACTAGGACACTAGCACACAAATTTTCAAGTTTTCAGACTATTGATCCAGCCAAGATCGATGATGTCACTGGCGAAGGGACCAAGCAGTCCTGCGTTTGATGAACCTCTTACATCACAATGACGTGGTAAATTTGTATTGTCATTAGCCAGGATCATTAGTGCTATTAGCATTTTCGATCTCTTTAAACGGGTCACTGGGTTATGTGATTTTTTTGTTGCAGCGTTTGTATGGGACTGCAACCTTATCTCAAGCTAGAAATTGCAATTTTGCAAGAACCCAGTAACAGACTGCTTCTTTAACTACCAGTATTCTAATTCTGTAGGGTTCTTTCTATTTGAATATGTTTAATATTCTAAAACTCAAATTTATATTTTTTGTTCTACTTTTTTTAAATTTAACTTCAACAGTACTTTGTCCAGTTCAGTTCCTATTACGTAATCGGTGACCTATCTACTGCACTGAACATGTGTGTGAGTGGTGCGTAGAGAACAAACACATTCTACAGAAATCATCAATTTAATCCAAAATAATGCTAATCCCAATGTCATTCCCACTCAATATGTTGTTGCAGCATATCTTCCCTCTAACATTCTAAAACGGAATCGAAAAATAAGATGTAGGTTGGTAGCTATCGCGTGAGATACCTTGATAAGTCATCTCACAAAATGAGCATGTTTTCGAGCACCTTTCAACGCCCCATTGGAAACGCATGGTAAACATAGACCACGCCGCTTGGCACCACTTTTGATGAGTTTAGCATTTAAGTTGACTAACGGTGACTGACGAAATGTGGTAAATTCCGAGCGTTGGACTGGTTCAGGCCTTTAGAGTATGAGTTTTTGGATGAAAGTTTATGACAAGCTACAGCTGGGTGCTTGTTGATTATGAATCAGAGTGTGGTTTGCTAGATAGGGATTTTTGAAAATTCGCGATTTTTTTTCTCCCACACCAGAAAAATTTCCAGAAAATCAACAAATATGATTAGATGACATATTGATCAAAGAATTATGTATTTTTTTTACCAAAGCAATTTGATAATAACAGCGCTCGGAAAGAAAAGGAAGACTAATATGAGTAATGCGTAAAGTGCCACCAAAAAACCAGCTTGAATGCCAAACTTGATGTGGATGAAAATGGCAAACACTATTGCGGCATTGTGGGTCACGTGGCCACGTGGGGGCGCTGTGAAGTTGATGATGTAAATCGCAAAATATAGTTTGATCTCAGTGAAATATGAAGTAAGTAATACATTGCCTATATGACATTAAATCTCCGAAGTGACGTTATTGTGGGGAAGAAAGGCCGGCTTTCATAGCGAGGTATGGGCTTCGATGTGGATGAACATTTATAAAACCAAATGCATTTCCGTATATGTCTGCCGAAAATTTTACACTTGTTTGATTTACCTTCGTTCTGTCTTTATAGCAGGTCCCTCAATGGCTTCTTGAAGGATATGATTATTAATTACATTAGGGACGGGCACTCGCATTATTGCACCAAACAGGAAGAAGAAATGGAGGATTTCAACTTTTTTTCGGCGAGAAAGGTTGATTCCCTCCTCGCTTCCGTAAAGTGAAAAGTTGAAAAGCTCATTGTTCCTCCCGCTTCTTGCACTCTCTCTCGCTTCGCATTCCCCTATATTCCTCCATTCCCCCTGGCGCAATTAATGACCCTGCCCTTAGTTATTTTCCACGGGGGGGGGTCACTCCAACATAAAATTCATAGGGGTGTAAGGCTAGCGATTTCAAACCCAGTGAGGCCATTCGGTTAACATGGTTAAAAATAGAGGTCTTGGCGGGGGGGGAGGGGGTCACTCCAACATGAAATTCATAGGGGGTTTAAGGCTTGCGATTTCAAAACAAGAGGCATTCGGTAACAGGGAAAAATAGAGGTCTTTGGGGGGGGGGAGGGGGCACTCCAACATGAAATCAATAGGGGTGTAAGGCTAGGGATTTCAAACCCAGAGGCATTCGGTCAACATGGAGAAAAAATAGGTCTTGGCGAGAGACACCCAAATGGCCCATAAATAGGTGGTATTTGGACGAAAAATATATGCTAAATTATAAAAAAAGTCGAAATTTGCAAAAAGTAGGGTTATTTGGCTGTCAATTCCAAAATTCTCCAAAAAATAGGGGCCTTGGTGAGAGTGGCACAATCTTTAAAAATATGGAATCTTTGGGGGACAATGATGCTGAAAATGGGATCTAAACAGCCTTAGATGCATTTTCTGCAGTTGTGATAACAAATTTAAATCAGGTCATGAAATAAATTTCACTCCATTCGTACAAAGTTGTGTTTGTAAAACAGTTTGAGAAGAACGCATGAAAATTACAGATATGATAGCTTGTACACTTCCTACAAAATGCAAAATTTAAATACAAAATCTCCAACTATGGCTCATTTTTTTGCAACATATGCAAATTAGGCCTATGTACCATTTCATACAACTCACTCTCTTCATAGTTGTGTTGGTAAAGGTTTGAAGGGGAAACCATAAAATTTTCAGACTGATAGCTTGTAAACTTCTCACAAAATACAAAAAATAACAAAACTCCTTAAATTGTTCACAGTTTTGTTAAAATAATTATGTTTATTATGCCATTTAAGAGCATTAATTAGGCTATTTGGTTCATAATTATGTTTGTTTATGCTCATAGAACAAATTCCTGAAATTTTCAGGTTGTTTGCATTGTGATTTTTTAAAACATCAAATTTTGCTCATTTTGGTCAAATATGCTACTTTAGGGTAAAGTAAGGCATCGGATAGACTCTGTTGCTGCAAAATTCTGTATATGCGTTATTAAGAAAATGTCCTGCAAGTTGCAGAATGATAGTGTGTAAGTTTTTCTTAAGTACATCTAATTAACGAATGAGTTATTTTCCTTTTCATTGAAAAACATAAAATTTAAACATTTTTCCTCAAAAATTATTCAATTAGTTGGTAAATGGAGGGATAGCCTTTTAAGTGTATGTAATCTTAGGACATATATCAGGAAGCATAACCTAAAAAAAAGCAAGTGTATTTCTTTTATCGTTTTAGCTTCTGTACATATTTTTTGTGTTGAAAGAGGACACTACCATGGTGCCATGGCAAATAAAGAAAATAAAAGACCATTGACCTTTGACACTTGTATTCTCAAATGACTGTTATGTGCGAGTACAAAAATTTGAAAGTTCAACGGAATGTCCAATTTCAAAATTGTTTATTTTTTTTATTTTTGTTTCAAAGATGTCATTTTCACATCACATACAATACTTTTTAAAAACCCACGGATGCAGACACGTATTTTCACCTGAACTGCCATTTCACCGCTACTCTAATGTCATTTTACAAAATCATGTTTTAAGCTCTTTAGAATCACATCAAACGGTTGAAATATTGGCGCAAACTTTACAGATTGTGTTTTGGCTGCGAAGGCCATTCTATATGGTACCCACATCTCCAGGTTGTAGTCCCTCGGGTCTAAAACATGGAGATGTGGCTTAGTAGACTTTCAAAAAAGACAAACCTAACCCGGTGCCAGGAGGCTTGCAACAAAAAACCAAGAAGTTCTACAAGAAATATATGTCCAACTTACCGATATCACAGGGATTAATAAACTTCTTACCACAGTTTCACCTCGTTACAAACGATCCTTACTGCCAAAGAAGAAATTGGTGAATTTTTTATTCCCTATCTTAACTAGTCATCTGTCTTGTTTACAAAAATGGTGGCCACACCACAGGGCTAGAATATCGGCGAGAATCCGAGAATCGATTTTTGCAAAGATTCTCGTAAATTGGTTTGCGCGAATCAATGTTGATTCTCATGGTGGGAAAAAGTGGGGAATCTGGGAAACTCCTTCCCAGGAAATTTGACCATTTGGAGGGAAATCTTGACTTTTCAGATAAAGAAATACATAAAAATGGTGGGAAATTTATGGAAAATGTGACTATCTTCCCGGGAAATATGCATTTTTTCCTGCCTGGTTGATTCTCGTAAACTTTTAGAACTTAACATAGTAGCGAATTAGACGATTCCCGCAAAATTCATTTGTGTGAATCAGGACTGATTCTCGCACTCTGCAACGAAATTCTACCCCTGCACCATGTGCTTTGACAGCTGTAGCGACCTTCGTAAAAGTTCGGGACTAACATTGGAGATATCACAAACATTCAGTCACATGATTGTAATCTCATTCCAACCCGCAATACACTAAGCGTATGGGCCGGTACGGTGAAGACGAGACTCGTTTCTGACCTTCAACGCTATCCCACACAATAATAAAAACACGTTTGATCATCGAACAAATCCACGCTGAAGTACGCGCGGTTTCCAGAAGTCTTACACTATTTTTCGACATGCATTGGATTCATGCAAGAAATATAGTGGGACAAATGAATTTGATCAAGAAACTCTAACCGTCAAGACCGAGAGAGTGTAAATTCAGGCGGGCCTGAGTTGCAGAAAATTTGGCGATGGACTTTGATATATAAAATTAGTTTCTCGCCAGTCAACTGCACTTGCAACGACTTAAGCTTCCAGATCGGATAACTTTTATCAATGAAGATGCTTAAGCAAGGATTAACCTAGCTCGCCCGGGCGAAGCCGGGGCTACGAACTAGAGTACAAAGGATATCGCGGGGTTTTTCCGACGGAAAAACCTGTCGGAAAACAAAGTTTTAAAATACTTCACTTACCGACCTCCTATTGGTATATTCCGACTCCGTGGGTGTTATTATCACGAATAAATAATTATAGGACCGAAAAAAAGCAATTCTGAGGTAGGGCCTATTATGAAAACATGTTTAGAACTGCAAGTTTTTGATGTGGAATTTTAATAACGGCAAATTTTAGTATACTTTAGTGCCTTCAATTTTCTTTCATTTTGCACCAGTTATTGACGCCAAACATCCTCGTAAGTACACTGACATGAACTGCACATCCGTTAGAAATAAGAATCAGTGACATTAGGTAAGGATTTGCTCAAGTCAAGGTGAGTAAATGTCAGTTTTAAAATTCGTGATGGACCCTGCAATAGCTATATGGCCCGTTTCACAGTAATTGCCAACTTTTTGTCAACCTGGGGGTCATTTTTTCAAACTTAGTGACAAGCTTTGTTATATGTTTTCAAATGTGTGTAAGACTATAAATTTTAAGGAAAAATAGAAAGCACACCTTAATCTTTTCTCCTTTATTGCTTTTTTTAATCAGAAATTTTGGAAATTGAGCCATTTCTGTAAAAAATGCAAATATTTTTAATGGAAGTTTAAAAAAAAAAAAAAAAAAAAGGGGCGTCCCCAGACCATTTTTAATGGGGGGGTGTTGAGACTGTGTTGCCGACAAAATCATGGGCCGAATACAAGAATTACGGCCCTGGTGTCTAGTCAGAGCAACCTCGGACTAGGATTAACCTTTCCACCCATTTCTGGTACATTTAGACTTCTATTACCAAATGCAGTGACATTTAGAATATTTCGAACAAAAATGAATGGCTGTGCTGAAATGCATGCAATAGCTTATATCTCATCTCTGACCTAGTACACGACCATCCAATATGGAGTGTCTAGCCAGTGGGCCCAGCAAACCCGGACTAGGATAACATTTCCACCCATTTAATGCAGTCATGCAGTAATGAAATGGTAAGTGCCTTCTTCTACATGGAAACTTTCATTACACATCATTGTTCAGTGTGCATACTTGTGGGTTTTTAGCTTTCATACTTACCGTATTTTCGCCTAGGCAATTTCTGTTCTAATTCTAGTCTAGACTATCATACACTTAAATCGGATCATCTCCTTTTATTATTACTTTTTTGCCCCGCTCGACACAGCCACCTGTGTAGACAGTGGACAAACCATCCATCTACACCATCACAACAGCCCTGCAAAGCATGCTGCGTTGCGGACCAAAATACAAAAGGTCACATGTCGAATTCGTACAGTAAACATTGTAAAATGTACCCTGTCGGAAAAAAAAAAAAAAAGATTATGTTCCTGAAACAAGCCCAAATTTCTAGTTCAGTTGATATCTATAATCTTATCAGACAACGAATCTTAATTTAGATTTAGAACACGAAAAGTTGGGAAAAGAGCTTGTTTTACCTTCTTTTGTTAAGCAAAAATCTGTGTAATCTCAACTGTCAAATTATGTCAGATATGAACGTGATGGTATTGAATAATGATCTAGAAACAAAGAAAGTCTTCAAAATTCAGATTGGATGAGCTGGGGTTGTTTTTACTCAGTTTATTTATTTGTACTAACTAAAATAAAAAATGGGTGAGGAATCCTATTTATTTGCAGCAGTTTTATATTTTATGGTCGAATATGTATGTCCAGCGATGTGGCCATTATTTTTAAAACACAATAGATATGACGGCTTTAAATCAGTTAGCATAACATTTGCGGGGAACGGGGCCAATCCCCCGGGAGCATCCCAGGGGAAATAAATTAGGCCCGGGGGTGGGGGAGGGTGGGCACTAACATAGGGAAATGGTACGGACATCTGCGGCTCTTTGACACACATTCACCTCTCCCAGGCATGGCAGGGGCCAGGCCCGTAACCAGTGGGTGGGGCATAAAATGGGGGTCATGGCCCGGGTATCAGATGAACAAAAAAGGTTCATTGGGTATTCAGACAGCCAGTCCAAGATTCATAATGTGTTCAGAAAAATTTATGGTGGGCAATTTTTGTTACAATCTGGCAACCATGTTCAGATCAACTGCTCATATTGTACAGTTTCTCTCATAATAGTTGGTTTTAGCAACAAATACAATTATGTTTTTGGCTTTTTGGCCAAAAAGATGATGTTTGGGCCCAAAATATGATTTTTGAGATTTTGATGTCCTTTGATATCGTCAAACAAGCTTTATCTAAAATTAACACTTTAAGTAATTTAGGACTTATTTACGTTAAATACAAATAAGATATAAAATAAAGAAATAAAAAAGCATTCCAAGCATTTAGGTCATTTTTTTCTCAATATTGTTTATTGAACCAGGGGGGGCCACTCTACCTAAACCTGTTGTCATCCGCGAGCAGAAAAAATGCGGGACAGGGTCGGGTTTTCACACCGCGGCGCGGACCGCAAGGACCGCGAAAAGGGGACTCACAAACCAAGCAAAACTTCCCAAAGGGTACATTTTCGCACTCCGCAAATCAGCGTTTAGGGTAGCCAATGGCGGATCCGGCCCTCCTTATTATAAATGCGACAATTAAAACTTACTGGGTAGAAAAAAATCTCTGTAACTCATGATATTTGCAAAAATTTCCACGCTACGTGCGTTAAAGGAATTCCCAGAGACCAGATTGAGTGCAGAAGCAGTGGGCTATCATTGAGAAATGACGATTCCTTTTGTGATTGCCTGATCATCACATCATCATTTGAGAGCAAATTGACGATTTCATTTTCGCTGAGCTGTGTCAGTGCCGCGTTAAGGGTATCCTTTTAGAGTTTATCCCGGATAAGGGTAGTCTGAATGAAGGCAGATATCGCGTTTAGGGTCCAATCTGAAGGTCCTGCCTTAGGATGACACCACGAATGTATTCAAGGGCCCCCCGGGATTTGAACTTATGTGCACCTAACATGTTTCAAGTAAGCACAAAAGCATCAAAACCACATAACCCAGTTCGGTTTGACCTAAAGTGGTTGAATGCCTTTACTTTTAAGTAGAATTACAGTAGTGTGACTTTAAAGGGGCATCTAGATTATGTACAATGATTGCTTTAGCATCGGATGACCATTCCCATCGTGATTTTGGCCCGAAAATTGGATTTTCTGAGTTCACTCTATTTGTTAACCTAGAAGACATGTAGTTTTAGATGAAAATCAAGAAAAAAAGGTTTAAGCAATTAT
>JAMKCH010046423.1:0-22762 GCA_023653785.1 Ophioderma brevispina
TGGAACTGACGAACTGAACCTTAACAAATCTTTTTGCTCTTGACGTGATATTTTAACGAGAATCCAATAACCAACTTTAATCGTATAGAGGCCATTTGGCCGGAAAAACCCTGTTTCTCACGAAAACTTGTTTTTTTTTCGATTGAAACACCTGAATTATCGATTGAAAAAATTGTATTAGATTGATTGAAAAAACAAAACCTTGATGCCTTGATTGAAAAATTTGTATTGTTGAAACCTTGATTCTGATTGAAAAAATTGTATTATTGATTGAAAACATGGATTCTCGATTGAAAAAAACGAACTTTTCTCCCTCTCCCCGCTAGAACCTACAATTGGTTTATTGAGAAACCAAGTTTTTGAATTCGAAAAACCTGGATTCTCGCCGAGATCCAGGATCCTTGTCGGTTTTTTTTTATCTTAGCCTGCCTAAGTCCTACTAATCGTTTTTAATTGCCAACTGTGCCCCCCACCTTTTCACCAAATCGCCCATGCTTATTTTTTAAACATTTTTCACAAGGGGACTCTAAATAATTGTAAAAAACTCAGTCTCGAATGAATTGAGCACCGCATTTTATTACTATTAAGAAAAAAAGCCCCCCCCCACTGGATGGCTTAATAAACAATTTCAAGATTTTACAAAACCTTTTTGAAACCTTCTTTCCTTAAGAGCATCGAAAGAGATATGAAATATCAGATCAGTATAATGATATCCCCAAATTTCCATTTGCCACTTTTTTCTCTCGGGGCTGCATGTCAGAGCGTCATCAAAGAAAATACAAAATGGGTTACATACAACTTCTATTCAATCAACGGTTAACCACCAACCCTCCATAACTCTTTGAGACGCGAGACAACCAAGGAGCTTACCATGGGCATTTTTGTAGTACAACACTGTAAACGATTTCCATAAAGTAAGGATCAAATTTAGATTAAAATTCTTATTTACCTATACAACTGATTCACTCAGTATGTTGATTTTCACACGTTGTATTCTACACGCCCCATCGCTTGCCGTTTGTTAGCCCGTGAATAATCATGAGTGTTTAATTGCCCCCGAGCTCCTGAAATATATTAATATTGACAAAAAAAACCCAAACCTAAAAAACACCCACTTTTTTTAAAAAAAAACTTCAGAATCTCCTTACACGAAGGTAAGAAAATAACAGTATGAAATAGAATACCTTCGTACACTATTGTTTCTTTGTGTGTTATTTTGATATTATTATTATAAATGGTCCGGTGGATTAAGTTGAGTGCGAGTGCTTTCTTGCGGGCACAATGATAATATTTATATGACGCGGAAACAGGATTTTTTCCATGATAGAATTTTTGAAAATGCAATGACCCGTCAAGTTTTAAAGAGCAACCTGTACATCTGTCTTTTTAATTTTTTTAATCCCTTGATTTTAACTGATGGAAGAATGAGACCTATCTGTACTGTGAAAACTATACGACTTGTCAAAGGCGTAGTAAGTCTCTGAACAAAACATGATATTGATATGACGTTTCCCATGGTAATTAAGTAATTGTCCAACAAGAACTGACTTGCTTTTAAGAGTCAAACCCCCTTCAGAAATCCTTATCTTAAAACGCCATCATGGCCTTGTAAAACGTGGTTCTGTAAGGCCGTTTTGGATATCTCTAATGTCCGGTGTAAAATTAGATCAGGTCCGCCCGGAAGCTAAGTGAACTAATTTGAGTGCCCTATTCCTTTATACCGTTGTAGGTGGACATGAGTCCGGAGGACCATATTTCCTGCCACATCGGCTTTATTTCAGAACTGGCTAATCATAAGATCATTAAAAACCGATTGGCTCTTGTTATCTGGCAAACCACATTTTACAGGGTATTTTAGACAAAAGTCTTGAATTTTTTGTATCACAGAATACTTCGAAGTATCTTTAAAAAGTTTCTTGAATTGCAGTAAGTTCGGCAAACCTGTCAATCCGTTGCCCATCATCTAATAAACTATGTATTGTGTATGTGAGGACTCAAACCTCACAAAAGAATGCTGTCATCTCAACCCACCGTACAATCAGACCATTGATGCCGTGAGTTCCCAAATGACCGTGGTCACGAAGTCCTTAGTCCTACACAGAGCCCTGGGGTACTCCGTATTCTTTGTGATGATGTTTCTTTGAACCGAGCTTTGCCGACAGCAACAGTTGTTGATAAGACATCAACTGCAAAGCAGCCACCTCCTCGCCCAACACATTACATCCAAGAGAACGGGCCAAAGGTTAGCGATAAATTGAGAAAACCAATATAACTTCCTCCTAAATCTTACAACAAACCAAGGACACAGATCAGATTAGCTTTCTTGAAGATGGAAGGACACGCAGACTTAATTCAATGATTTCGTTCAAACAGAAGTTATGTTTGAACAGAACTTGGTGGGAGCGTGGTTTCCTATCATGATAGCTTCTTATGTTATCAACGAGATAAAGAAATGGAAGAGGTGAAGCTGTTCTCACATGACTCTCAGATCTCACCACAATTAGTTGCAATTATATCATGTCCTGAGGTCACATATCTTCTATCTGCACAAGATTCCGCAACTTGGTTGATTGGTGAGCCTGAAGGGGGTTGGAACAATGGTCATAAATGTTAACAGAGCTCACGATAATTATACAATAAGACAGCGTTAATCCCTTTTGGTATTACTTTTCCCGCTCTAGTCGGGGTGGCCAAGTGTGTCGGCCGTGGATTTTATGTTTATTTCAAAAAATTACAAAAAGAAAAATTTTTAAATTAACATTATGAAAATATTATGATAATGATTGCACCACAAAATGAAGGTGCCAATTTTTGTTCGAGCGTGTGTTCCCCATTTGAACAAATTAGATGACGTCAAATTCAAAATTGATACACCTTGACTCAATCAAATCAACCCTAACTTCCTATCAGTATCATTCTAATAACACGTCAATGGGAACTGCACCATTCAAGCCAATATTAAAGATGGCGTCCCAAAATGGGAATTATAGAAAGCGGCATCTTGGGGCAAATAATCATTAAATAAGAAAAACACGCAGATAATTTCAAGGGCCATCATAAAATCTTCCATGCATTCATCCTTGCTTTCAGATCAAGCATGGCTGCCAAAATGTCTTTTAAACGTTCCACTCTATTACTAAATATAATAACTGTGTGCAAGAAACAATGCAATGTTGTTTTAAGTGCATCGTAAACTCTTATCAACAGCATATTTTATATCATCTTGCTTTAGTTCCAATGGCAGCCAATATGATCGTCTTCAAATTTCGTTAAAATCTACAATTACCATCTGAATCTATTTAGGTCTAATTACCGAAACTATGTAAATTACGAATGAAAGTATAACATGATATTACTTTGACATTAGAACTCATTTCTGGTATATTTGTTTTGGGCCATGTTAGGAGCACCCGTATCATGGATCCACCGCCCCGGATCAGCACACAGCTGAATAAATCCTGACACACAAAAAAACCACCACAAAGCCATTAACTACCAGACTGTGGATACGAGCAAACAAAAAAAATATATTAAAAAGGTCATCCTTCCGTTAAGAAGTCTTTAAAACCTACAAATTGACAAGTATTATTTGTTATCACATGACCAACATCTTTGAATTTAAGCCTGATAACAACAAATAAAGCACTATGACAAAACATGTTTATAACCCCAGTTTTACTTTATAATGATCTGATGACCTCACTATAAATATATAGCTATATAACAGATGTAATTTGTATGTTTTAAAAGTCCCAAATGGCAGTCGTATTGGTCACCGTATGGGATTTTTCCGTTGCTTAACAAAACGAAATTGCCAGATTACGTAGTTTCTGACGTTACATTAATTTGCATAATAATACAGGCAGTGAGTCAACAAAAACTTGACCCTGATTGTGTTCCCCATTTTGAATTGGCTTAAAAACATTAATCTAACATATGTGGTATTATCGCTGATAAGCTTATTTCATTATCTTTAATGCTGACCTTCTGCCAAGATAATCCAATCGGAATAAGTATAGGCCGAGCTATATTCTTTTGAATCAGGTAGTCAGCTTTTACCCCTATCCACGGTTCCCATATGCATTCACGGCGACTTTAACTTAGTGAATGATTCCCCAAAATGAATAGGGTATGTCTATGTTTAGTCAAATAAAGTGTATCTAGAGGTGTAAAAACCTGTTGGGAAAATGTACGTATCATCATAAGAAACCCTTTTTTCCAGATGTGGCATCTTTCATGGTCTGGCAAATATAGACAATACTTAAACCTCAAAAGGTTGTCACCGATTCATGTTCCTTCATATTTACGATTCATTCAACTCCTCCAGAACTGATACATGTAGCAGTTAATTTATTTTTCAATGTTTTTTATTGAGTGATAATGACAAGAAAATATTAAGAAGGCAAATTGATGGTAAATTGTGGACTTAATTTTGTGGTTAAATAGCGCCACATGTATTACTGCAGTCATAAATAATCCAATTTCTTCTGCCCCCGATTAGCTTCTCTGAACGCCATTCATTTTATGTGAATCCGATGGACAGACGAGCAAACAGACTCTTGATTCAAACGACTTTAGCTCGATCTATACTCCGATGTGAATGATCTTTTAGCGCAAATTAAAGATAATTAAACTAGGCTTTTTATTGATACCAAATATGTTAGACATATGTTGCTTCAAAATTAAAAATGGCGGATACATCAGGGTCAATTTATTTTTTTTGACTCCCCCTGTATAATGTTCAGAAAATATGGCCCCATCAATGTTTTTGATGAAGTGGATTGTATATTAATCCAATATAATAAACACGAAGCCCAACGGGGACCTCTTCCTTATATATGTCCCTTCACGTGGTTGCAAACAATATGGTCTCTTAGAACCAATAGACCGTTTCTAAACTAGACCATACATTTTAATTCTTTAGTTTAATCCCATTCTCAGTATAGTATCATTTACATAGTGCATTCTTTAAGCTTTCAATCCCTGATAAACTGGCTGTACACTTACAAGACTGATGTAAATGCGTATAATTTTCACAGACTTTCTTATTTTTGAACATGAAATAGACCTATGTCAAAATGTTTTAAGCATTCAATATACACTGAACAAGTGGCAGCAGTAACACTTGCAGTAAACGATGACAAAATACAGCAGCCCAAAAATATCATAAACTGATTTTACACCTTATAAATTTACGGTAATTTTCCTGGCATTCTGGATGCATCCTGCAACGGCAAATCAACAATTCCTTTAGGTTTACTGCTATTAAGACCAGGGTCGTACTCGGATATGTTTTTATTTTATTTCGGGACTTTAAAAGGTGGACCTTGTTTTTGTAAAATTGAATTTAAATGTCCCCTAAAATGGCATTTTTTGCTTTTTTGACATACTCATCACCAAAAGCGGACTTTCTTGGCTAATTTTCTCTATATTTTTGGACTTTTTTAAAGGATAGCAAAAAGTGGGACATCTTGCCCCTTTTGCGGAATTGGAATGGGTGCGATCGCAGCCCGCACCCCACACATGCGTACGGACCTGTTTAGGAACAGAACCGACATCAAGCCGATTGGCATCTTATTGTTTATTATTATTGTGTGTTTAAAATAATGACGCTATACTTTTTAAATAGGTTAAAACGGTGGGGTAGTGTTAGCACTCATCCCAACATTACATTACCCAAATGCAAATAACTGTGGCAAAGTTATTTGCACATCCATTAACATTTGCTCCTAGAGTGTATGCGCTCATTCAATCTTGAAGTACGACATGACGTCACGGCCTTAAACGCAATGTTTCGCGCCACCTCTATACGTTTGGTCGTAAAATTGAGTCAGTGCTTCATTACAAACAGCATCACACTCGTCATCGTTCTGCGCAATGACAACCACTTCATACCTCTCACCGGACAGAATTTATCAACGGCGAAACTCTGCAAAGAATGCATTCCAAGAAAAGTAACCCAGCGACAAGTTGGTGTTCTTGAAAATTGTTATTTTATTCAGCTTGGGATTCAAGTTCAAGGTTTTTGTGTATGTAAAAAGTAACCAAGTGCATGTTTTCGATGTTGAATATTCACTTTTGTCAAATTAACTTTAAAAAGTAAAGACATAGATAAAACAGTTAAAGAAATACAGACATGTTACTTAGACGATGTCCTCAACCCATCCGATCTTCAGTAGACGAACGATGAAGCTACTAAATCCTTCGCCCTGTGTTCTCCAAACCTCTTTACAAACCGCATCAACCTACTCTGATGCTTTAGATCCGCCTACCATGCTGAGATTTGAAAGAAAACGCTGGAGACTTATTGTCAATCGATTGGGTGTCCCCATCGCTACGGGCAACAGACGGGTCTTGAGTAGCGACATGGTGGCCCGCTCTTCAGCACCTGGAACAGTCTTGCACAGTTGGCTTGGATCGAGAGCTGAAACACTCCCTCGCTAATCGCTAGATGGGTATCGCCCGCAGTTTAAGCCGGACACCCTGCACCGGTCCGAGGCGTAGATTTTTTTTCTTGCCAAATCGGTATGCCAGTTTGTTTGACGTAAATCTTATGATCATGCATTTGATGTTGTACCTTGTTAGTTGGCAAGCTATAGGTAATGTGAGCTAGGCAGAAAAGTATCCAAACCAACGCGGCATTAGAGCATGAAATCTCTCTGTATTGCGATTCAATATTCTCAGTAATTGTTTAATTTTAAAAGGACATACAGCAAGGTAAAGTAGTTGAGTAAATTAGCGTCATTCTCTCCCAATTATGTGTAATACAACACCTTTGTCACACTTTTTAAATAGCAGATGAGGTGAGCATGATGTTGAGCTCGCGATGACTTCGAAATGGGTGCTATAAAAACTGGGTGTCCCAACGATGATGGGGCTATATAGCTCGGGGCATCTAGGCTGTCATCCGGGCCGACACTCTGAACAAACATAAGCATGATGAACCAGAAAACGATGTTGGCTAGCTTGCTGATCATCGCAGAGTGACAAACGAGTCTGTTGGCCGGCAGACGGTGCTGTGTCTGTTACCATTTGACGTTCTTGGAAAACTTTCAATGTGTGAGTCGTCTTTAGATTGACGAAAGCACAAATGTGTGATGAAAGGGCAAATGGTGCACATACTGCAGTATTTGAAGCCCTACCAAATTTGATGTCAATCGATCACTAATCAATTGATCAATGGACAATTTTGATAATGGTGATTGGGGACCGAGAAGCACCCTCCTTGTTGCCATGAGTTTAAATCAAAAGCCCTGGCATAATATAAAGTAGAAGTTTGAATGTCTGTGTAATGGCAAAGCAAGCCTGGAAAGAATTCCAAACTCTTCCCGAAATTGTTTGGCGGGCTTGATAAGATTAAATAATGACCTAAATTAATCATTGTTAACCAATCTTTGGATCGTCCAATTTTACCAACAATTAAGTTAGTTAGCAATTATCAAGTTTGGTATCTGCTTTGCATTAAAGTCGACGCTTAGTTAACATTAAATGTTCTTCTTGTTTAAAGTTTTAAGATCGTGAATCATTAAATGGTGTAGGACCCTTCGGATTATTACTGCTTACAATTGGTAATTGCGTGATTGTCTCTTCTGATTTGTATCAGAATAATACCAGTTAACCAGGGTTACTAGTTAATCTGGGTTAAAAAGTGTTTTCCCTTTCATGAGCCGAGGACTGAAGTTAAGCATTTCCTTACACACAGAACTAAAAATCAGACTTGGAAACTACCAAAGGTTCTCCGAGCATCAAAAAAGTTGAGCTGAACTGTCTATTGCCATTTCAAGAATGATCCAATGTAGAGCAACTTTCTGAAATTTTATCACGTCTTGAAAACGAACAAGCTATAGATTTTATTTTGAATTCAAGCAGGGCATGAAATTAACTGTTGTATAGGGGAAAATAAGAAAGACAACACTTTTTGGCCGTGTAAATAACAGGCAGTTCTGAGAAATATTATGAAGTACTATAATCCTATGTGGGAATTTGTGTAAGGAAATGCTTAATTGAATAAGATCCATGGCCCGACCGAAAATAGCCGACCGAAAATAGCCTCGTCCCCAGTCCCCATCAGCCCAGAGTTTACCAGAATTGGTCAAAATTTTGGTGTCTGGAGAAAGGTACTATTTTTCCTCACTTATCCTGTGAAATCTTAGGGCTAAAGATGCTTGGTTTGGATGTTATGAGCGAAAATGTACTCCATTTTGGTCGACCAATATTAATTTTACACAGTACTCTATCATGTCTATGGGACTTACAAAATCACGTTTTGCTCTCACATCAAAAAGGATTGAAATATCGGCGCAAAACTTTAAAGATAAGTTTTGGGATCAAGGTCATCTAATAATAATTAAATTGGGTTATTCCCCTTTAATTTCTTTGACTTTATTCATTGGCCCCTGAGGAAAATCACTTATACAACCTGACCTTTTTGTTTTAACTTTTTAACAAGACTCAAACTATATTCAAGACATTTAGCGCTGTTTGTTAACAATGAGATCAAACAGCTCTACAATAATTTTCTGTTTTACCTCTTAGTTTGTTTTTTGTTTCGTTATGTGTGTGTTTATTTGTCTGTTTTTGTTTGATTTGCTTGTTTTGTTTTGTAGTAGATGCATGTACCCATTTATTTTGAATAATTACGTTATTATAACAAACGTGTGGAAAGAAATGTTGTTTTGTATTTTGCTGCATGATGTCTCCATGATTCTCCATTCCTTCTCTATTTAAAATCGTCAAGAATAATCTAAAATGTCTGTGGTATTTAAATAACGTTTTCTATGATTGCTTCACAGCATTTTGGCCCATGAGGAAAACCCAATTAGAATTCCATGGCTAAGTCCTGAAACTGGCTATTTCTATTTTTAATACCCTCCAAGATATATTATTGCATGTCGAAATACCGATACTTCGATTTTTTAAGGCTAAGGGCAATTTATTTCATACGATATTTACTGCAAAGGTGAACGTTCTAAGCATCCAAGTAAATTGGAAAACAAACAAATCCTGGATATTTTATTTTCCAAATTCTCCAGGTTTGTAAAACGAAACAGTATAGGTGGCGAAATGTAAACTATTCTATCGTCTATGGGCGAACGGGACCTTCCAAGTAGGGGCGCGTCGTGGCATATTTATTTTTTCCCTTTTCCCTAATAGAAGTGGGATCTCGTTTCATTCGAGACTAAATAGTGTGTCTTAAAAAAATTATGTGTTTATCAGAATCTATGCAAAGAAAAGAATTTTTAAACTGAAATGCGTTTTGTAAAAGCATACAATTTTTCGGGGACCGAAGGTCGAGCGAGAATAGTAGGCCCACGGTCTCCCAGTCACCGAGGGGAGGAATTTTGCACCATTCACGAATATCGGAGCACTCAATATTGTTTATATAAACATATAAAATATTTGGTCATTTGAAAAACTTGCCAAGTCTCGTCGAGATCAGGCTGATCAATCACCGTGAGGCACGGGTGATGCAAGATACCCAATGCATGAAAAAGTTCCCTAAAATGAACTATTTCCCGTGATGGGGGAAAATGAAGTTTTTTATGGGAACTTTTTCCCTCCTGGAAATTTTGGGGAACTAGTCTCAAATATTTATGTCACGTGATATTAGTATCCACCGATCTCAAATGACAAGAAATATTTTTATGTTTATATAATAATTATTGTCATGTGAAATGCGGGATTGGATTTCCATTTGTATTGCATTTGGGAGTTAGTTTTTCGACTTGTCGGCCACTATGAAATAGAATGTCACTGTATTTGCCCAAATTTAAAAGCTACACTGTTATGGTGTTTTGGTAAAAGGCACCTCATGTGTCATCAGTTTTAGACATGTATCTATTTCGACACAAAGTCATGTGTCAATGCAAGCATGTTCAATTACTCTCTGTGCAAGACACTAAATCACAAGTCATGTGTCTATGCAAGACATTCAGATTTGTGAGTGAGACGTGTCTTTGTTATAAATTTGGATAGTCTGGCTGGAAGACATATCTTTGTGTCTTAGACATGTTTTTATTGGGTTCTATTTTCTTCTATTATTTTATTTCTATTGTTGAAGGCAGGTCTATTGCCAAGACGTGACTTACATGACGCCAATCAAAAACACCATTTATAGTGTATGAGCTCGGTCTTCGCTTCTTAGACAAACATCCTTTTAGGGGACATTAAAATCTTGTTTAATCTTTACTTTTAAAAAACAATTCAGGAGTTACAGAAATTTTTCACTTCTAAAAAATACTACGAGTGGCCTACAACCAAAAGAGAGTACCATAGAGATGTTTTAAAAAAATTTGTTGCACTGACCAACTAGTTGAAGGAAAACAAATATTTTTTTCAGCGTCTTGGCTTGAATAGTTCTACATCGAGGTCAAGGAAAGGCTTCAATGAGACTATTTTAGACGTTGTTTTTTTTTTCTCTACTAGTCGAGGAAACAACATCATAACTCATAAACAATACTTAAACCATCAACTAATTCCGAAATTCCGGGGGTAAAGCTGTTTTTCTAGTGGGAGTGTTTTTTACACAAGGGGCAATTATTTGCCTGTTTTGACTTGGTATTTAGCTATGAAACTCACGTGTCAACACGAGTAAGGATTGTGGTGAATTTAAAAGTGCATATCGGGATGTGTGAAATAGAAGAGAGTCGTCGGACAAAGTGCACCAAACCTCTTTTTAAAAAGCTAAACATATGATGTGTTTCATATTGCTCCCGAAATTCGTACACCCCTACAATTGGGTTGGATTCGCACCGTTGTTGTTTTCTGTGTTTTTTAAACCCAGGCGCATATTGTGTACAATCAACATGGGCGTCCTAGGGTGGTAAATCCATTAGGGGTTGTGGGTATGGTTTTGGATAGCTACATGTCAAAACGAAGCGCCTCTTCAGAGCTCGAGTGAGTGTTTATTGTGTTTATATTAAGTTTGCTTTAGAATCATGAGGGATTATTAAAAGCCATCGGTGTTCTACCATTGTTCATTGCCGATCGCATTTTTCTTAATTCGGACCATTGATTTAAATATATTTTCCTGTTTTAAGGTCTAAATCAAAATTATGTTTGTAAATCAAGGTTTACGCTTTTTAAAATATTTGAGCAATAAAAGAAAAGTGATCGATCCTTTTGAAATAATGTATAGTGTTGAATCCATTAAAATATGGTCGATCTTTAGATAAAATAAACCCCCATCCGGCAGACTTCCATATGTACCTACCTCCCCCCTCTCATATATTTTACATGCAACTAAATGTTTTTATTTTAGCGTTTTTTTCCGTTTTTGATCAAACAAGGCCAGAATTAAAATACAGTTTGTCAATCATGTAAATATATACGAGGGGGGTAAATATGGAAGTCTTTCCCTAATCCCTAAACCTAACCAAGCAATTAACTAATCTTAACGCTATTATCTTCGCTAACCTAACCTAAATACCCTTACTTCACTTTTAGCACACCTCGACCTACCTGCATCCTAACCTTTAGCTAAATTGAATCCTTATTTGCATTTCATCAATGCATATTCAGTACAGTAATGTAAAATGCCAAAAAAAAAATACACATTAACACACCAACATAATATCATGAAATTTTGCCTATTGTTTACTAAATCAAAACTTTAGGTCTAATACATTTAGTAGAAACTTTATTTTGACGACATTTCCGCATTTGAATTTTAAAACACATTAAACACCGGTTTTCTAAGTTAATTGAAACTACAGGTGAGTCAAAAAGATTTACAGTCGATTTCAGAAAAATCTTAAAAATATTTATCGAAGTTTAGATTGTTTTTTTATCTGAAAACATAGCTCATTATATCCCCTATCATTGGTAAAAGATCTAACATTTCACCTTTTCGACTATTGCAGACTGTAATTAACGAAAGGCGCCAAAAACCATATTGACCACGGGTTGTACAGTTTTTTCTCACTGGCGCAGCAGCAAGCCATTGAGTTTCTGTTTTCTTTTACGTATTTAGTTTTTGTAGTTTGTTCTAATGTAACCAATACCTAGTCTGGTAAAATGGTTGTTGATAATATTTCTTACATAGTCATTGACGTAGCGTAACAGGGGCAGGGGAAGGGGACGCAATTGTCCCCTTCCCCTTGGGCCTGAACCAGGAAATAAGCTTAAGCTAGCGTGACCAACAGGAAAGTGGGAAAAGGACAAGCAAAAGGGAGTAGGGAAAAGAGAGGGCAGGGAGAAGAAAGGAAATGAGATGGCAAAAGGAAAGACAGATGGAAGTTGAATGTGTGTCATGTTCAAATATTGATTCCCCAACGTAAGCCCCCCCCCCAGCGCCCCCATCAGGTTATGAAAGAGTCGGTGGAAATGTGGGTCAGCCGGCTGTATTGCACATGGTTGCCTACATATGTTGCTTCAGTTTCCCACGAAAAGATATGGTGTCAATTCGAACATTTATTGAAGTAATGCACCAAAATTTGGTTGTAAGAATTCCAGAATTTGTTATTGAGTTCAGATTAAGAAATAGTTTAACATTTTTCGTGATGAGGTTTACAACAAAGGTATCAAAGCACGCAAAGAATGTCAATGATGTATGTGTAGACTCACCAAAGTCTCTTTGGCCATTCCCACATTGATTCCGTGGGCCAGAGTGAAAAACGGTACCTATCGTTAAGTTAGTCATAACTTTGCAATGCAGTTCAAAAATAAATTCAAGCATTTCTCTAGCAGGTGAATCATCTAGTTTTATATATGGGACTCCGTATTTTTGGTAGATTTTTCACTGCTGAAGAAAAATCAACAAACGATTGTACATCTTTTTGACTCACCCTGATATGGAGGCTGTGATCCGCTCCACAGTGGCCTATGAAAATAGAGTGATCATGATATAACATTATGTAGTACTATTGTTCGTAAAAAATAGCCATAAATAAAACAACAATACTTTTCCCAGTTATTTTATCCTATTTTACCCTCCCGTCCCCTCCCTGGGTGTTTGGGGCTGTGGCATTTCGATTGTTCGTTGGATGTGTTTGTTGTGGTTGTTGTATATAGTTAGTGTGTGAGTAGGCAAGTTTGTATCAATTTTTGCGGTTTCAACTGATCCAAGATTAATATTAACTCATTAATACCAAACAATTTGTGGTTCTTATGTCTCTCTGTAGGACGTTTTATTAAACCCTCCAAAATAATTCCTTTCAAATTATAGGTGACTGTCGTTTGTGATTAAAAATGAAAGCGTCAATCTTCTGCCGAGAAAACTTCCTCATCAATTCGCGTTTTTAAACTGGCCCCCGTTTGTCGTTCGGCACCATTACTGCATGGGTGTGGTTACTCTATACCAATAACTTTAACACATTTCTGCCATTTACACTTCCTATTTGATCTTGACAGTTAACCGTTTTTAAACAGCTAAATTTTAATTGATGCAAAGGAGGGATCTCCAATACAACTTCAAGTACAAGGCCCTATTGGGTGAACTGTTTTACCTTTACAAGTGTTGGGGAAATAGATATAAATATGACGCTTGGTAATAACCTTTTAATTCGGATTGATTTACATCATTCGAAATCGACTGTTTTATTTTGGCAATGTCTGTGTTTTAACACGTGCTGTGCACTTATTTTTCTAGAAATCGGCGGAAGTTCATACGTCCCCTGATTGCCTATCTACCGAAGATAGCTTCCAGTTTGTTAAGCTATCTACTGACGTTAGCTCACATAACCTTAATAATGACTATCGTGATTTTTGTTTTAAATTTATCATACTTTTGCTGTTTTGTTTCAAAACTATAATGGTTAATGTTCTTGAGTTTTGTGAAAATCTTTGGCAATTTCTAGTTTTTTGTTGTTTTGTAAGATAATAATGTATTTGAAAATTCACATTTTAATAAGATTTAAATTGGAATATAATTGAAGTTTTCAAATGAAATTTGTTGACAGGTGCCACTTCAGATAAAAATTATTCGTTTTATATATTTTTTTGTGACTGAAACTGTCCTTATCTCGAAAAATGACCAAATGTCAGTTAGAGCCTGTAATTCTCAGCACGCGACTTGCTTTCAACAATCATATACTCTTCACAAAAATATAGCTAATTGGCTGACGACGAATTGACTGACTAACTAACTAATAACTAAGGTCACCACTTAAAAAAAATCATCATATTTTTATAAATAAATCAGCTCTACTGAAATTGCAGAACATTAATAAAACCCTCCAATTCTTGCCTTGTTATAGCATAAAGGCATGTTTTGAATGGTTGACTGAACCTGACTAACTAACTAACGAACTCTATAAATATAAATTAAAACAAAATCATATATGTGTATAACTCATATCTAATGAACATAGCAGAACATTTAAAACCCTTTCATTCTGTCATAATGTTTTTTCTAAGTCAAGTGTTTAGATGGCTTGCTGACTGACTGGACTAACTAACTAACTCATAACTATAACTCAAATTAAAAAATGTTTATATCTCATATCTACTGAAGAGAGCAAACATTTAAGCCTTCAATTCGGCAATAATGTTATATTCATAAGTCAGTGTTTTTTAATTGATTGACTGAACGTGACTGACTAACTAACTACTCTAATACTCATAAATTTCAAAATTTAAAAAAAGCATCTATATTTAAACTTGCAACTACTGCAATAGCAAGAACATTTAACCCTTCCATTCTGCATATGGGTATATTCATAAGTCAGTGTTTTTAAGATGACTTGACTGGACTGACTAACTACCTACAACTAACACTATAAATTTAAAACAAAATCATATTTGTCATAACTCAATCTACTGAAGATAGCAAACATTTAACCCTTGCCAACTATGTCATATGTTATATTTCCAAAGTCGTGTTTTAGATGCTTGACTGACTGCTAGCTACACTAACTAATAACTATAATACAAATAAAAAAAAACTATGTTGATAACTCATATCTACTGAGAGAGCATCACATTTAACCCTTCCATATTCGTCATAGTTATATTCATAAGTCAGTATTTAGATGCTGACTGACTGACTAACTACTACTATAACTAACTAAATAGAATAAATATAATTAAAAAAAATCATCTATTTTATGAACTTATATCTCCTGAACTTATCAGAACATTTAACCCTTTCCAGTTCTGGCATCTGTTATATTCATAAGTCCAGTTTTTTAAGATGGCTTGACCGACTGACTAATAGACTACTACTAACCTAACTAACTAACAACTAAAAAAATAAAATTTCAAATAAAATCATATACGTGTATAACTCCTATCTACTGAAGAATAGCGGTACATTTAAGCCTTCAATTCTGTCATATGTTATATTCATAAGTCAGTGTTTTAGATGGCTGTGGACTGCTGAATGTACTGACTGACTGACTAACCAACTAATAACGAATAAATACAAATTTAAAAACATCTATGTTAACGACTCAAATTACTGAAATAGAGCAGAACATTTAACCCTTCCAATTCTGTCATATGTTATATTCATCAGTCAGTGTTTTAGATGGCTTACCGACTGACTAACTTAAACTAACTACAACTAAATAAATATAAATTTAAAACAAAATCATATATGTTTATAACTCATATCTACTGAAGATAGCGAACATTTAAGCCTTCCAATTCTGGTCATATGTTATATTCAAAGGCCAGTGTTTTAGATGGCTTGACTGACCTGACTGACTGACTACCAACGAGTACTAAATAAATACAAATGTAAAACAAAAAACATCTAGTTTTATAACGCTTCGTACGAAGAGAGCAGAAACATTTAGCCTCCCAATTCTGGCAGAGTTTATTCTAATCAGTGTTTTTAGATGACTTGACTGACTAACTACTAACTAACTTAACTAAACTATCTTATCTCACCAATATATCCAGCCCCAAAACTGCAAGGCGAAGACCTCCTCAACTGGTGCCACGTGGACGTGCTTCTTCCATCCATGTCATGCCTACAAACTCCAATTTTCTCTCTCCATCTTGTTTAATCCTTCTTCGTGAACACTGTCATTGGGCCGCCATTCCTGTGCATTTTGCCATCATTATATTTGATCGTGCTAGTGTCCTGCCCACTCCATTTGTTTATTCTTTTTGGTGTTTAATGATGTCTTTAACTTTGGTCTGCTCTCTTATCCATCTGTCACGTCTCCTATCTTTGGTGATACCTACATACATCTTTCCATACTTGGAGTATGGAAAGATTATGCAGGTAACTAAAAACTAAATAAATACAATTAAAAATAATCAGCTATGTTTATAACTCAATAACTACTGAAGAATAGCAGAATATTTAACCCTTCCATTCTGGGATAAAGTTTATAATTCCATAAGTCGTATTTTTAGATGGCTTGAACTGACTGACTGACTGCCTTACTAACTGACTGACTGACTGACTAACTAACTAACTAACTAACTAACTAACTAACTAACTCACCAATTACTAAATAAATACAAATTAAAAAATTATCTATGTTTATAACTCATATCTACTGAAGATAGCAGAACACTTAATCTTTCCAAGTCTGGCATATGTTATATTCATAAGTCAGTGTTTTTAGATGGATTGACTGACTGACTGACGGACTGACTACTACTGACTCTAACCCCTTCACTAAATCCCTCACTCCACTCACTCAATAATAAACAATAAATACAAATTAAAAAAATCATCTATGTTTATAACTCTGACCCCATCTATGAACGATAGCAGAACATTTAACCATTTCAAGTCTGGCCATAATGTTAATTCCAATAGTCAGTGTTAAGATGGCTTGATGACTGGACCCTAATAAAAACAACAAATAAATAAATATAAATTTAAAACCAAAATCATTATCATGTGTCTAACTATATATTGACGATAGCAGAACATTTAAGCCTTCAATTCTGTCATTTATGTTATATTTATAAGTGCAGTGTTTTAGATGGCTCGACTGACTGACTGACTGCTTACTAACTAACTTACTAACTAGCTCTAATAACTAACTAACTAATGACGACCTAAATACAAATTTAAAAAATATCATTTTAACTCATTATCTACTGAGATATCAGAACACTTAATCTTTCCAGTCTGGCAAGATGTTTTATCATCATAAGTCAGTGTTTTTAGATGACTTGGACTGACTGAATAACTACTAACTGACTAACGACTACCCCTAGCTCACTCATAATAACTCAATAAATAACAAATTTAAAAAAAATCATCTATGTTTATAACTCTTATCTACTGAAGATAGCAGAACATTTAACCATTTCAAGTCTGGCATATGCTACATTCATAAGTCAGTGTTTTTAGTTGGCTTGACTGACTGACTAACTAACTAACTAACTGCAGTCATTTGGGGAGCCATCTCAAAAAGTACTGACCCGGTTGGGTTATTTGAGACCTAATGATCTGGTAACCCTGATGAATTCATCACCTTTTGCGAAATAAAGTGCACGTTGTGATGCTGCACTTTATTCCGCAAGACTGCTAAATTCATCAGTCTCACTAGATCACAAATTAGCTCAATCGCTTCTGACCTAAGACTAGGCTTGTTGGTACTCATTTGATTGCATTTTTAATGCTGATTCAGAATATTGTTATGAACATGCATATTTTTTAAAGAACTCTGGGGCACTAAGGATTAATAATTAATAGAGTGATTATGTTCCGAACCATCTCTATCTTTCAAATGTGATATTTAAATACTCGTTGAAACAGTGGGGAAACGGAAGTTGGCCAAATGTCAATTCATTATGCAGAAAAATATTACAATTATCGTCGTGAAGTCATACTTTTTTCCCCTGTCCGAAGTAAGACTATAACGTCTTATATCCACTTAACGGTACGCATGCATACTAATTCAAAAGATGTTTCTTCAAAAAAGAACTTAATGTAAGGAAATTACAGATGACTTAGAATCAATCTCAATGGACAACAGAGGGTTATTCAAAGTTCACTTATCGACAAGACTTGATGCGCACCAATCAAGATCTCTCACCCAGTTGATCAACCAAATATAACCTTCAGAGATTTCATCCCCTGACAATCTGCGCGTTTAAATAACATCAATATTGACACAACTATCCAAATTCGTTTTCATCGTTGATAAAAAATGATATAAAAACGTAAGCAGTGAGAGGGAATTAAAACACGAAGAGAGGCGAGGAAGACTAGCTGACGGCAAGGATTAACTAAGGTTGGTCTGCTGGTCTAAATTTGTTGGAAATGATACATTCGGTGTGGCGTTGCAAGATCTGATTACCTGGGTTACCGGAAGGTTAGCCCAAACCCTTTGCTTTCTCATTTTATGCTTAATATCTCCCTAAGTAAATTATTTTTATTTCGGAATATGGGTATAAATCTGAGATTAAAGTCAACTTCGCGATATTTATCGTGTTGATCTACGCTTGCGTGTACCTGTGAAACATTATTTTGGTGGCGTTTCACTATTTGTCGTGTAAGTATTTTGCTCTAGATGCGGATTTACTGCGTTTGTTCTTTTGATCATAATGTGTGTTTTAGAAAAGTTCCAGAAACGTAAGAGTCATATAAAAATGTCTACGAGGATTTCTAAGAATTCAAAACAGCGCGTTTTAATCCCACTGGTCTATAACCCCACAACCTGTCAAACCAGTAAGTAACAATGACAGCAGCGAAATAATTAACACGAACTCCTCCACACTCCAAAAAAGCTTATCTCTATCTATAGCTGCGGCTTAGCCATAGTTGTAGCAGCGGATGATATAATATCATATGAGAGACGATGAGGTGTGATTTAAACCTCCCGGGCGTGTTGGATCTATCTCGAGCGTTGATCGCACACTGTAACTACTTCGCCACGGAAGAGATCCGGCTAACTGGCAAATACCGAGGGAAAGCTCAGGTGCTCGTGGAAAACCCGATAGTAAGAAACAGAAAGAAGATATCTAACGGCTTCTCCTGTTTCTCTAGTTTCTCTCCCTTTTTGAACATCGGCGTATTTCTTTCTATCCGCGCTAACGCCCACCGTTACTATCTGTGGAGTTGTCTCTGATCTGGTTTCAAGTTATCACGTTTTTATTTTGGGGGAAACACGGAGCGCATTTTGTACGCTTCATACTGGAGTACGTGCCTCTTAAATATCGTACACCTTTCAAAAAGAGATAAAAGGATCGGGTGAAAAGAGAAAAAAATGCAAACGGTATAAAAGTGAAAAGATGTGGAAGGAAAACAAGGACGAATATGGACGTTTTTTTAATTTTGCAGCTGCTTAGAGTAAGTGCTCTTTGATTCTTTTGTTCAGTTTCTTCAAATACATTGGATAAAATATTAACGAATTACGCTATTGTTGATAAAGAAATATAATAAAACATCATGGATCTGTCACCAAATTAAATGACAAAGCGATAAAAGACTATCTATTAAACTTTGTGATGGTTGAGTAACAAAATGTTTTATTATTATTCATGAGAAATTGTAAAACGTAAGACTTTATGGGAATGAAATACCCCATAAGGATTATTTAAGTTCATGTTTTAATATTTTTAGCCTACATAACGAAATAGTATACCTTTTGGTACACCAAAATGCAGTTAATAACGATGGTAAATTGTAAACAAAAATAATAGTCTGTAACACTTAAACGTGGATGTGAGCAGTGTCGGCACCAGAGAGGGGTATTTTCCATAAAATATTTTATGGCCGCGCCATCCCTCCACAAATTAGCAAGATTATATAGATTTCAAATTAAATGAGACTCCTTGCGTATTTCGATGGGGTGATATTGATATGGAGTTCAATCCCCGGCCAAGCGGAGAATAGGCCTTTGTTACCATTACAAAACATAGTGTGTCCATGGTACAAAGTTACTTTACAGGACCGGCTTACTGAAAACAGATGCATTCAGTTCTACAATGGTCTGTTAATAATAGAAGGACTTATGCCATGGTTGGCCGGGATGTCAAATCTGCTTTGCTCTAATCTTTTAATAAAAAACTTATTTGTGTTGTGTGTGCATTGATATAAGAATGCATTATTTCTTCAATGCTGTGATAAGGAATGATATTTTGTGGGCACATGTGGTCCAGTGGATAAGACGGCCGACTCATGATCTGAAGGTTGCGGGTTCGTGCTCCGCTGTGGCCAATGTGTTGTGCACTTGGGCAAGGCACTTTACCTCACTTGCCTCGTCGACCCAAGCGATAGCTCGGGTAGCTGTTAGGGGGAATGTTACAATCTAAGTGCTGATAGGACCAAGGTGAAGCGAAATGATTGTGACGATTTCCTGATGACAGCGTAATAATAATATAGGCAACAGCGCTTTGTCTACTTGTGTAAAAGGCGCTATATAAATCTCATTATTATTATTGATAACATTATGTTTGTTTGCATGTTTTTTAAATCAGGATACTGTATTCTCATAAGAAAAGAAATCAAGCACTTGACAAATGTACATGACAACATGGACCATTTTAAATAAATATGTCCAAGGAGCAGTGGAACATTCTTATGAAGATAATACCACATCGTACAAAATGTATAATGGTGTGCCTTTTTCTTGGAACACTTTGTAAAACACACCAATAAAGGAAGATGCGTGATAAATTGGGTCACAAATCCTTCAAAGAGCACTATGACTTTGATTTATTTAACTCACAATACTAATTTTCTGCAATCGGCTTATTCCAATTGAACTTAAAAATAAAACCATTCTAATCCATTTGCGGAAGAAAACAAAACCAATAACGGGAGATAATCGAGTTATTGAAAAAATATAGCCTCGTTCTATTACACTTGTACGCTATGAATATGAATAAGGGGATGATCACTTGACGCTAAATATACCTCCCTGAAGGAATTTACTCATGAAAGAGACTGCTGCCTGATGTTGCTTGGTGGCCGTTTTCATTGAGATAATGCACTGAGTGATTGGATACGCCATATGGACTCAAAAATAAAACTTTGATGCTTTGAAATCCCTTTTTTAATTTTTAAATTGCTGATTTTATTATTCGTTTTATAATTTGTTTTTAAAACAACTTTCTCGTATAAGATATATCAATCAAGTGAACCATCTCGACATAAATCTAATACAATTCATTGTAAAAATGGCGTCTTGGCGTCTTATGAAAGACATGTCTTGGCAATAGACCTGTCTTCGACAATAGAAATAAAAGAAAATAGAACCAATAAAGACATAATCTAAGGCACGAAGACACGTCTTCCAGGCAGACATATCTCCAGAATGACAAAAGACACGTCTTACAAAACAAAAGTGTCTTGTATAAAAAAGTGACTTGTGAATTAGTGTCTTGCAAAGAGACGTGACATTTGAACATGTCTTGCCTTAAGACAGGACTTTGTGTCTAAATAGATACATGTCTCAAAATTGATGACACATGAAGCGTCTTTTGCCAAGACACCATTTTTACAGGAAAGAGTTAAAAATAATAGTGAAAGTGTGGTGCGAAAGAGATGTGGCTACAACACAAATGCAGGACTTGAGAAAAGTGATATCCATTATTGTATACCAGGAAAGAGTTAAAAATAATAGTGAAAGTGTGGTGCGAAAGAGATGTGGCTACAACACAAATGCAGGACTTGAGAAAAGTGATATCCATTATGGTATACCAAAAAATGAGCCTTAAAAACAACAAATAGCCCTGATCAAAGTCTTATGGTAATGGGCTATACCAGGCTGGGAAATGGCTATAAACATATACCATTTAGACTTATGACAAGCAGCAGAATATTATCTTTCAGTTGCTTTTTATTTGACATAAATCGGGGATATTTGCTCCAGTTTTTTTAAATATGAATCAGAAATGTGATTTGTTTACATTCCTCCCAATGCCCATTTTCGGGATTTTATTCAAAATTTCAGCACTTTACACCCCAAAATTTAAAAAATATCGGCTCAGTTTGGTTATAGAATTGAAATATATTTTGAAAAATAAAAAAAACGAAGGTTGTTTAGGTATTTTAAAACACCGTAACCAAAGTACCTGAAAATCCAACATGGCCGCCATTTATTATGCAAATAAGATGACCTTTGACCCTATATTTTTTGCAATCAACTTACTTTGTCACATGTAATAACATACTAAAATATTAATTTTGGTCTATGGAAAATGGCAATTTTTATTTTTAAAGTAGCTATTACCTTAACCATTTTCCTCCAGCAGGCGACTACAGTCGCTCGGAGATCATTTTTTGTTCAAATACTTAAACATTTTTACGACCATATTTGGGAACAGCATGAAAAATACATTCAAATGAGTCCAAACAAGCCTAGTCTTAGGTCAGTGGTTTTTGAGATGGCTTCCCAAATGTGGTAATTTGGGAAGCCATCTCAAATCCACTGACTTTATGTTATACAATGCATGGTTGGCATCGTTAAATATTATATATATTTTTACTCCATCAAAATGGAGATTTTGGTATCAGAAGAAAGTTCATATTTTTCTCATTACCTCAGTGAAATTTTAGGCCCAGGAAATGTTTCCTTTTGATTTTTTGAACAAAAATGTCTCACAAGTGTGGTATACCACATTTATTAACATACACTGTCTATGGCCAATTTAGTACCCGTTTTTGCTTCTACTATCCAAACGGCTGTTAAGAGTTTACTCAAAATTAGTAATCAGATGCAGTGGCGGCGCCAGGGAGGGGGGCATGGGGGAATTTGCCCCCCAAATTTTTTTCTTGCCCCCCCCCAGTTTGCCCCCCTGGTCGAAAGAAAAATGAAGGATTTGGGGCAAAATTCAGTGATTTGGGGCCAAAAATCAGCGATTTGGGGCCAAAATTGGTGAAAAATTTCCAAATTTTTTCATA
>JAMKCH010046424.1:0-10676 GCA_023653785.1 Ophioderma brevispina
GGGGCATTTTTTACCCCAAATTTTCAAACAGATGGTTCATTAGTAAAAATTGTAAAATAATATGGGTTGCAACCATATTTCTTTCAAGGTATGCTACAAAAACCTCAGGTATATCTTCGCCTTAAATTAAGAACTTGATTATACCACGGTAATACCTGCTTTTTTTAGATTTTGCTTGACAGGAGGAGATCTTTTTTAGGATCGATTTCTCTCAAATTGCACAGGATCGATTGTAGACCACCTATCAAATAAGTTCCGAATGTTTATTGCACAAACAAGTACAAAAGAAAACAGCAACCCTTGTTTTGAACTTGCCTTATATCGCAATTGTCCCCCCGTAGGACACCGTGCTTTGACTTTCTGTCGTGCACGAACAGACAAGTATAAATCACTAGTATTACTAAAGACAGCGTATTCGCTTATTCACTTCAGGTGTGTTCTCATACATTGGAAAGCTTTCCACATATCAAAACAACCGGGTTCGAAAAAATTGGGGGCGCTTCTTTTCTGGAAATCTCCTCATGTTTCCTTTAAAATGTTGAAAGGGCTTTAGTGCTAAATGATTGATCGATCAATAAGCATTGCATTGTATTTTAAAATGACACCTACCTGTTAAAAATGTTCAGTAAAATAACAGCTGGGACTCTCAACAGTTAAAACGACGTTTTTTTTACAGTTTTTGCCCGTTTCGAGCCCTTTTTCGTTATTTGCACGTTTCGAGTCCCGGGCCTGACAGTCAAAACGACGTTTTTAAAGAACATTTTTAACAGTGCATAATTGTGTAATCAGTGAGTGATGTTTGATCAATGGTTGTCATGCATGATCAAAAAATTTATGATCACTTTTAGTAAAAAGGTGCGCATAACTAACTCTGTGTATCTGATTGATGACCTTCGTTAAAGAATAACTCCGTTTCTGAATATTGTACTAACTGTATTTTGAATGACTACACTGTGTTATTAGGTCAAATTTGTAGAAAAAATGGCTTAATTGATATTAGGTTCTGGCCATATCGAAGGAACATTAGATACGAATATTTCATTTTTGGTTTAAAAATGCCCAACAAAAATGTGGAATTTTTCCCTCCAATTTGTACCTTAAATAATTCTTAAACTCACAATTTTTTATATCTCGTGTAGAATAATTTAATTCTCTGTCAGATGCCCTAATTGCGTTCCAGTTTGAAGATTGCAATCAAAAGTTTACGGCTAAAACCAGTTCGTTAGTCAATCGGCGGCCATTATTGGACGCCATCTTGGATTTCTATTGTTTTCGCAATCGTTGCAAATAATCCAACATCAGTTTCTGATGCCCAAGATTTTCCCCTACTTGAATTCTAGTCACCAAATTTTTTAGAGCAGCCCGGGCAACATATTTCACTTCAAGATCCGTGCTCCTAACTAAACGACAGCTATTACAAAATAACAACTCCAACTCACCATCTGCTGCCAGTAAGACACGTCGTATCTTTGTCGAGTTCCGTTGGTGTTATCTCCATTCGTATAGTTATCCATTTGGCTAGAGGAAAATATTGGAACAGATGTCAACATTGATATCAGACAATACCTATAGTTCACAAATATGCAACCCTTTGGTAAAATAAAGTATAATCTGAATTCTGTCCAGGAATCTAGTGGGATAATTTATGGATACCAAAGCTCTGACAATACCAGTTTGCTGGTTTTAGATTTTCAATGTTGCCTTATTCGCACTGGACACATTCAAATCTGAGCATTCTGTAACAGCACATCAATAGGTTTTCTATTTTGGTGGTGTCTCAGTTTGACTTGCATTCCTAAGAGCAGCAGAGAAGCTCCTGGAAGCATCCTAGGTAATGTAAGTTCTTAAAAACACACGTTCAATGATCCAGTAGCTTCGTCACGCCTTTTTAACCATATAACCTAGTAACCAAGGAAATATAGCAAACCAAAATCCAGAATTTCCTGTATTGTTCTGTCTACAACCAGTTCCAGTAACCTAATAAATAGTACTAGAAAATCAGAGATATTTAACCTTCTGTAATTGGTTGGCAAACAACTGCCTTAATTCTACAATTTGTTTCAAGGAAGTGGTTATCACCTCTTCTCATCCTCGTGTAACGGGGGCTTCCCCGGATAAAGGACCGCTGATTCAATGGTTCTTTTTATCAAGAGATATCATAATGCAGCCGGTCCAGACAAGCAGGGTAATCATGAATTCACATGGTGCCTGACCACTGTGATGATTTACTGGAATGGGGTCATTAAAGTGTGTCATATTACGTATACACATCTGTTTTAAACTTTGCTTGTATGAATGTTTTTATATTGTCGAAAGTACTTCTCTTTGATGTTAAAGTTTGCTGTGTAAGAAATGTCATGACAATAAGGAGCTAACTGTTCTGCACAATGCAAACAAGGCATTATGGTGAATATTAAACTCTTGAATTGTTCAAGATAACTTTTAATTGATAGTTTGAAATTAGGACAATTCAATGTACTTTCTGTTATTTGTTTTCCTCATATATTAAAGATGGTATTAAAACAGTTCAAAAGGACCACAGAGGTGATTTTGTAAAAGTGTACTTGAAATGCAACAAAAAAAAAGTTTTTTTTAAAGGTGAATTTGTACCCGTTTTCATTTAAGAAAGGGGTCAAAATTGCTGAGAATGTACTTGAATCCAAGCAAAAAGGGGGTTTTTTTTGCTTGGGGAAACATTATGCCTTTGAATAGGAAGCGTCACCACTGGAGTCACTATATTTAAATTTTCCTTCTACATATAGGCAACTTTTTTTATTTCTACATAAGCATATTTTTAATTTTTACTGGGAAACACCTATGACGTCACTGAGTAGTCCTTAAATACAGTCCACACCCGTTCATTATTAATTTATTGTATCGGGTTGATTTGAGCTGTTGTCTTCCTATGGACTATTCTAGAATCAGTTTAAACCATCTTTTCACCATCTTCTGTGAAATGGGATTTCCAAAACACTTAGTTGCATTGATGCAGTCCTTGTATGTGAACCAGAGGGCCACCATCAGATGGAATGGAGAGCAGACTGAAGAGTTTGAAATTGGGAAAGGTGCCAGGCAAGGCTGCATAGGATATCCACACATGTAGTGTTACATACTGTAAAATGTGTTGCATCTGCTTACTAGCCGTCGAAACGGGAAAAATCACGTAAAAATAGCCGTTTTTTTACCGTAACTTGAGAATGCAAGTTGTGTTTCATTTGTAGATCGCAGCATTTTAAACCTTATTTTATCAATTTTCTATACATGTATAACTCAAGCACTGTTAAATTGTAGGTATCGGGCGAATTTTGTTTTAAAATCAGATGTTTTAGCTTCCCGTACATACAAAACCCTGCAAAATTCATAAATTTGGGGCACTTAACGACCGAAAATACCTTTGTATTCCTCAGTCGTGAAATTCTGATATTGGTAGATTGTAATGTGATCATGTTTGGAGTATAATGGGTCATATCATGGAACATTAAGTTATTTACTTTCCAGGCGTTTTAAGTTTTGTAAAAATACACTCACTTTAAAATGGATTTACTCCTAGGTATAGCGGGGTAAAATTCAACTCATTTCAGACGGATTTACTCTTAGATGTAGCGGGGTAAACAAAACTCATTAAATGCAGTACAAGGGTTACAGGTTTTTAGTGTAAATATTGTCACAAAAATAATTGTTATGGATAATATCATCTCTTGTTCTCTGTTGGACATATATATATATTTATACATAATAAACAATTTTAAGACTTGATTACATTTGTAACAAATGTAATCAGGTCTTAAAATTGTTTATTACATAGCTCCCTTAGGGTTGAGCACTTTTCCATTGGATGGTTTTATCATCACTTTGATTACCATTATATTTATACATATATATATATATATATAATTTCATTAATTTCACCTACAATCCTCAAATAAAATGTTTGATCACTTTTCTGTCTATACATGTAAAACGCTCTCCCGCACCCCCATTCAATGTTGGAAAACGTCAATGTCTTGTTCAGTTCGCCAGATTTTATCACATTGATTCGGGGGAGGGGGGCAGGACGCCTGAGTCTGCATCATTTTGCATCCTCAAATCAAAACCAATCACATTCGTAGGTCATTCACAATTCAACCACGGATTGGGACTTCGGTAAATGCAGCGTTCAAAGAACTTTTTCGATGATTGTAGTACCTGAAAGTTTTCACACGCATACAGATCAACAGCATATCATTTCAGCGAGAAGATGACTGGCACCTGGGCCTCATCGCAGTACCAGTCATATAATTTAGTTTACACTTCTCTCCGCCAAAATATCCCTGTTCATTTAACAGTAATCTAACGCATATATTACAAAGATAAAATAAGGATTTGCTTTTGAGTAGTCAAGTTACATTTGAGAGAGGAGAGAGCGCCATATATGTACGTGTATATATTAACGGGAGCCTGCAACTTTTGACAGCATAGTTTTCCATATGCTACACAGAGTGGGATGAGGAATGCTAATAGCTCCACATATGGCATCAAGATAGGAGGTGACTATGTAAATGACATGAGATATGCTAATGACACAGCACAGCACTCGAATCTTCCAAAGATGGAATTGAAAATCTCACCCAATCTCACCCATACTGTGAATGAAGCAGGAAAAATCTGAACTTACATCTCAATGTAAAGAAGACAAAACTCCTGGTTGCTGGAAAGAACCCGGAATCCAAGTACAATATTCGGATAGATGGGGAGGATGTTGAAGAAGTTGAGAGCTTTAATTATCTAGGCTCCATCAAAACCTGTACCTCCAACTGCACCAATGACATAAAGGCCAGGATTGTCATATCAAAGAAGAAAATGGTCGACCTGCATGAAATCTGGTATGATAAAAACATCAAAGAGGACCTGAAAATGAAATTGGTTAAGACCCTAGTATGGAGTGCACTCCTTTATGGAGCAGAAAGTTGGACAATGAAGAAAGCTGATGAAAACAGGATAATGGGGGCAGAAATGTGGTTTTGGAGAAAAATGCTTAACATCAGTTGGAAAGACAAAAGAACCATGTCAGCATCCTGCAAGAATTGAACACCAACAGAGAGCTCCTGGAAAAGATCGTCAGTTTGAAGACTCGATATTTTGGGCATGTAATCCAAGGGGAAGTTGGGAGCCCATTAGCAGTACAGATCGTTGAAGGATATGTGGAAGGTAAAAGGAAAAGAGGTCGCCAAATGAAGCAGTGGTTTGATAACATCAAGGAGTGGACAGGACTCACATACACAGAAGCCAAGAGACTGGCACAGGATAGAAGGGCATGGAGAGAAGAGACCAAAAGGTCAGCATGTATGGTCGCCAATCGCCAGAGATGACGGAGGCAGCAAGGAGCCATGAGGTTATTATAAACCATAATATATGACCCAAGTAGTAACCAGCTGTAGTAACAGCACTCTCTTGGACAAGTCAATACCCCGCTTTAATATTTTTACATCTTTGAAATGATTTGGGGTCATTATTACAGAGTGTTGTATAAAATAATAATGTTGAAAAGATGGGTTGGGCATCTTTTCTTCCTGATTTACGTACCCTAGAGTGAATATAATCACCACCATCTTGACCGCAAGCCTGTGAGTAAATATAAATGCCACAAATTATTTTTGAAGCTCAAAAAATATCACTTAGGTTCTTATTTCAACAATTTGCCATTTTAAGTTCATTTAGCAAACATGCCTCCTTGACGTGACCATCTTAGATGTCTAGATGTTTAAGCCCCTTTCAAAAGTTAAAAACTTGATTTTGTGTAGTCACGGATGAAATTTCTTTTTTTTCAATTCAATTCAAGTATATTTTATTTTTATCGAATAGCAGCCGTAAGGCTGAATTGCATGATAAAATTACAAACACATTGCACAGTATAATATCAAAAATTACATCAAAACATGAATACAAAACAAATATTAAAATGGACAGCATAAATTCATATTGCACTATAGACTTAGTAAAAATATGTTATACCAACAAATGACATTATAAAAAGAGTGAAACAAAAAAGGTATATAAAAATGAGACCCAGGGAATTTAATAGGCTGGGACAGGAGCAACAGGACAGACCTGGGCAGGGTACAAAACCTAAAAAAAATTACACATCATTTAATAATCTGACAAAAAATGGGATGGGGCTGTTATTAAAACGCGATGTTCTGGAAAAAAGATGGGACAATTTGTCAGCATTGCGCAGGTTGCGGCCATGAACATTTCTCCTGACAGGAGGGAGCAGATCATTTGTTCTGGAATTATTGGAAAGCCCTTCAGCAAACCTTAGACAATGCTCCACCCTCCTGTCAGAGAGAGAGACCAGTCCACAATCACTCAGTGCATCACAATAAGAATTGAATTTCCTGCCCAGGACTATCCTGCATGCCCTTTTTTGCAGCTGCTCAAGAGTATTGGACTGGCCAGCAGTTAAGGATGAATGCCATATTGAGTCACAATATTCCAAAAGGGGTCTAATGTACCCTTTATACACAGTGATGAGCTCTTGATGATTAAAACCAAACTTTTTTAACATGCGTAGCATATAAAGCCTGCGATTAGCCTTTTTTGAGATTTCAGTGATGTTTCTATCCCATTTAAGATCATTTTGAATCCAGATACCAAGGATCTTGGCCTCACTAACATAATCAAGCAGGGTCCCATTGATTTTGAGATCAGCTGGAGAAGGGACATCCCTTTTAAAACACACTTGGAGGGCCTGACACTCGCTGGGATTCAAACTCAGTTTATTGTCAATGGTCCACTGCGAAAAATTATCTAAAACCTCTTGGAGCTTACTAGACTTGGGATGGGTTAGATTCTCAGCAAGCGTCAGGTCATCCACATATTTCAAACACTTAATGGGGGCAATATCAGTGGCAGCATCATTAATTATGGCTTGAAATCCAAGAGGGCCGACTTTTGTACCCTGTGGTAATCCCCCCTTCAGGACTTTAAATTCTGATAGTGCCTGATTATATCTCACACATTGAACACGCTCATTGATAAAATCACACAACCATGGTACAATGGCCCCCCTGACTCCCAAATCAATAAACTTCTCAATCATGAGAGTATGGTCAACCATATCAAAAGCCTTTGAGAAGTCAGTGAGGACCACCGTACCAATGTTGTTGATTTTATCAGCACCTGAATGGAGAAAATGTAATAGTCTGAGCAAATAATGGGATGTAGACACCCCTTTAATATTACCAAATTGTTGAAGGTCAATGTTGTTTGAAACATCTTCCAGCACCCAGTTGGTAATAAAACTCTCACTGATTTTGGCAAAACAAACGGTCAGGGAGACCGGACGTAACTTGTCTTCCCTCGGAGGGTGAGTCTTTGGAATGGGAACAACCACAGCTCGTTTCCACTGTTTAGGGACTACACCTTCAGAAACGAGCAATTGAGCAAATCAGTGAGAGGGGTGCATAATTCATATGAAAATTCCTTAACCAATTTAGGAGAAATTCCATCAGGTCCACATGCCTTTGACGGTTTGATTTTTTGAAGTTCAGCATATACATCCCAAGTGTGCAAAGTCGGAGGTGGCATAGGTGCAGGAAGATGGCTTCCAGCTTGGTGATATCAAGCGGGCATAAATGATTGGATTGTTTGAAATTGTTTTTTTTTTTAGTGGTTAGGTGTAATGGGTATTGTTATTGAAATTATAATCTATCGGTATTGAAATTATAATGGGCATTTTTTTCCATCAAAAAAAAAACAATGATGCTGCCATTTTGAAAGGTGCCGGCAAGCCAACAATACATTTTTTCAAGGCAGAAACATACCCAATCCTAGTCGGGGAAACCCCACTTCAAGGTGATATAATGCACTGCAAAAACTGAGTGTTAACTTTAACAACCATAGGAGTTAGTTTTATCACTCTCTTGGATCAATAGGGGGACCCACACTCACTGGTGTAATTTACACAATTCGTGTAAATATATGACCCATGAGAGTTTATATTAAACAACAAATTTGGTGTTACAATAGATGATATACACTGAATTGGTGTTATTTTACCACCATAAGTCGTGTTAATTTTTTCACACGCCAGTGCCATTAACAACACTGGTGATATTTACACCATCCTGGAATCAATACAGGTCCCAAACCCTCTGTGTATTACACCAAACTTTAGTGTAATGTTTACATTGTAACGTCTGACATTTTAGGGGGGGGGGGGGAGAAATCTGATTGTTGTTATTGTTTGCTTCTATTTCTAACTGCTTACCTCTCACATTTCATAAGCAATCACCATATGCATAATTAAATTATTCAGCAATACCAAGGGGTGTTAATCCTCTTAACATCAGAAACTAACACCAATAAGCTTGACACCTGACTGGGGTTTACAATTTTAACAACCCCAGTTTTTACAGTGTGGGAAAATAAATCACCATTGGGTGCAACAAACCAAAAATCTGGTCTGGCAGCTCATGGGCTATGTGGTTAACTCTACAGAGTACTTGTAGAATTTAACGAGCCGGGGCACCTGGTCTGAAGGACCACATTCGCTGGCTACACCAGCTAACATAAGAAACAGAACATTGGGGGACGGGTTGATGGAAAATCTTTTGAATGAATGGGGTTTTGCTACAAGAGCCTTACAAGCACATGTGATCACGAACGTGCTAACAAATTTTAACTTTCATTTAAAGGCCTTGTTATAGAAATGAAATATCTACAATCTTGGAAAAATTTAGAACACTCCCCACTATTTGCTATAGATCGCTGGGCCAGCCGTGAGGAGCCTACAAGCCCTTGTTATGACTCAATTGAAAGCCCCATCAACTTACCCTTCCCCCAACCCCCATCCAATCAATGTTGGGGGAATTGGCAAACCTCCGTTTTCACATTATTGGGGGGACAGGGGAACAGCTTCTCTGAGAAAGTGGTTTCCATTCCAACTAATTAATTTCCAGGATTGTAGGCATCATTTCCATTTATAAAACACAGCATTTGCCATATACCATTCTGCTTTTTTTGCATGCTGAAGCTTCACATGAAATCCACACAACGCGAAACCACCCGCAAGTCGCCCGGCATTGCACTGTAATTAAGACTCGGTCATCACACAATATGGGCTAAAGCCTGGTTTTACCATTGCTTTTCAAATCCAGGCTGTCTGAAGGACTCATGCTTCAGTAGTATGAGAGGCTTATCAGCCACAAAGACCTCCGGAGCGTAACTAGTACCTGACCCTCCGAAGGGGGATCAAATTACTAAGATTAATGGTGCGATCGTCTTGCGCCCAAAGGCCTACAATGGGTGGGGTCCAGGGGCCAGCCTTAGGAGGGCCATGGTCGGGTCCAGAGCTCCAGGAAGCAACCTGGGTTTTTTGATCTTAGAAGTAAAAAAGGTAGAGTCTCAAGCACAATTTCACAAATTTGTTTGACACTACATAAATCTTTCTTTCTTTGCTTTTTCCTTCTCTTTTTATCTTCTCCCTTTCTTTCTCCTCTCCCCTCTTTCTTTTTTCTTCTTCTTTCCTTCCCCCTTTCGCTTTTCCCTTTCTTCTTTTCCCGCTTTTTTCTTTTTTCTCTTCCCTCTCCCTTTTCCCTCTTCCCACTTTTTTGCTCCTTCCTATTGTTTTTGGTGTACCAGGGACAGCTTTAAATATACACATAAATCGGAAAAAACAAGACCTTTAAGCCACCAATGAGAAATTGGTCCCAAGAACCTTACTTTTTCCTTTAACTAAACTTAGCAAAATACCTTGATTATTACAAAACAACAGTTTGTGATGAGTAACGAGTCATTTATGCTATAGCTGCCAAGGTATACAAACTTGTCCCAATACACATGTGGTATCATGAACCCAGAGTTTTCACGGACTAGAGATAGGGCCTAGATGCATGTGTTGCGTTGGCCAGATAAGGGGCCCGCTGCTATTTGTAGATGTTGTGGCGCATCCCCCCCGGTGCGCATGGGTGGGGCAGTGGGTATAGACATGCGCCAATAAATGCAATATCTCATCAATAATGAAAATTCCAAATAACTTCCAAGGCCCCTTGGGTTGTTTGTTGAAGGCATGCTGAATGGATTTCAATGTACGTAGGTACCAAAAAAATTTGTATGAACTGTTTTGATGTTTTGCCTCGGAAGTTTTGTGTTATGCTCTCCGTTTCGCTTGGAGAATGATTGTGTTGATGAAGGATTCTGATGGTGAGAGGATGCCATTACCCTTACCCATACTGGGGAATGCATCCTCTCACCTACTGATTTGGATGTTTTTCATCATTCCTTTCATGATAATATTTGCTATAGTGTATTGCCAGCTTTCACCATCCTTTGGTTCGGTAATTCACAATACTTTTCGTCTTGTACTAGTTTATTCCTTTGATACGTCCGAACCGGACCTATAACACGTATTTTTGTCCAGAAAAAAATGAATAAATCTAATTAGTACTTTTGAGTACCATTAGTGCCTAAAATATTAATTATAGAAATGAAAGAGGACGGAAAAAACAGATATCGCCCCTGATGGTATTCGAACCTGAGATCTCAGTATCACGGGACGAGGGCCTACGGCTGAGCTAAGCGGGATGTTATTAATTAGTGTTGAAAATATAATACTTAAGCCTGGTAAACCTTACCTACTTAAAAACAACGTCACAAATTTCCTAAATTTACACTTTTGAGTAGCGAATAATGATTCG
>JAMKCH010046425.1:0-11605 GCA_023653785.1 Ophioderma brevispina
GCCATTTTTATAATTTTTTACATTGGAATCCAGCCGGGCCACGGCAGCGAAACTTTGTGTGTTCCGGTTAAACTTTTCTAGTGTGCTAGCGCCCCTGAAACCTGTACAACGGTCGCAACCCCTGACCTTACCCCGGCCCTGACCCTTGCATGGCTGTAACACTAAGGGGCGACCGCACGCGCCTGTTCAGGCCATGCTGTTTTACCGAATGTTGGCCGATTGCATGATCGGTCCCAACCACTAACCTTTACCAGGTCGCAACCCCTGACCGTGCCCAGCTAACTGTCCCCTCACGTGTCGGTAACTAAGGGGCGACGCGCACGCCTGTTAAGGCTCGCGCTGTCTTAACCTAACACCGTAAAGTGTCGGCCTACAGGTCTATGTACTAACCCTTTTGCAAATTAATAGGGAATTTGTTGTTTTTAATTTGTTTTCTGACAATGTAAATTTTTATTGTATTGAATTTGTGGCCAGGGAACTGTGTTCTTCTTTTGAATTAATGTTTCAACATCTGTTTTATCACAGACATTTTCTGATAAGATTTATTTTGGTTTGCTGGTAGCATTCGGGCTGCACTTCTGAGTAGCCGTAGCTCCAGGCTGCAAGTCTTGTAGGTAGCATAGTTTGTATTTTGGAACTTTTGGTTAAAAACCAACGCCCACGGCCGCACGGAACCGATATTATCCTGGAGAGGATAGGCCCCAGCCCATTCAGTTCCCTGCCGGTACAGGATCAAAATACCGGTCGGATGAGGCTCCCATTCGTGGTTTATGGCCAGGTCCAACGTAGAAGGTAGGCTGGACTTGGGTGGTAGCAGCAGTGAAGCGATTGCGGGTGGACTGGAGAGGTAGCATTAGCTAGCTGAGAGATTGACGTTACAAGTCTTTGATGTAAGTTGACTTGTAAGACAGGCGGCACGGTCAAGGGTTAGGGCAGATCATCTTAAAGTAAAAGTGTCCTGTCAGGCCAAATAAAACATATGGTGCTCTCTTAACATCTTGTGTAACATTAAAGCGATCTTAAATGACAGCATTATTCAGTGGTACAGTATCGCTCGGCACAACACTGTTATGCGTCGGCCTAAAGTCAATGTTAGAACTACAGCGGTGCACTGGTGGTTGTTTTCGTCACAACGCTGCGGGCACGATCAATGTCATTTGTCCGAGCAAGTCAGCGGACAAAGTTAGCAAGGCATGGTGCCCTATCATTCGGCACAACCCTTTCCCTTAGTCGTCCGTCATTCGTACAAATGCTTGCGCAACATGCTCGCTGTTTTGGACCGCGAGCTGGTCGCTCAATTCGGTTGCAAAAGCCCTGAGCAAAGATGAAGCGTGGTATACGAAAAAGCAACTCCACCCAACAGATCTGCCCCCGCCACGTTTCCTGCACCCGAACTTAGTCCGCTTCGCCCCTTCCTGAAGCAGTCGGTTTTTTCCGCGTTCTGGCTCTCCGACACGTTGCCGGATTCCTCTTCCTCATATCAACCAGCTCATGTGGCCCGGCTCCTATTGTTGAGGCATTGCCTTACTACAGGTCGACCAGGGGGAACTGGCCGCCTGGCGAAGAAACCGTGCAATGCGGCCGTCGGCCATTTGAGGATTAACCTCGACTGGCGATCAATTTTATCAGCAGCCGGGTTTGCCGCCACATTGTGGACACGATTGTAAAAAATCCAGGCATTGACCCGGCCGATATCGACCAAGAAGTAAGTAAAGCCACTCTTCCACAGTGCTTTCTCCAGGAGGAGTTGTATGCACGTAAACTGATCAGCTTTGTCAAACGCGTCCTGTACTTGTGGTATTCAACAATTACGGGCGGAGCGGCGATAATGTGCGACTCTTTCTTGAGCCTTGGTGAGCGAACGCGCCGGTGATTCTCCTCGGGATATTGCATCGCGGGTACACGTTTTGCGCCGTTGAAATAGTGGGCACACCTTGAGGTTTTCCCACAGCGTGAACGTGTGCGCCCACTTTTGTCGAACATAAAAACGTACCACGCGGGGGGTCTTTTCCAGTTCTTGGATGACATCGGTGCGGGGGTTTTTGCGGGCGGCTATCTTTTGAGAAGTCAGTAGGCTGTCCCCGTGATCTCTTTCACGGCCCCCGTAGATAGGTATCGCCGCTCCAACAGTTCCTGGGCTAATAGATAGGATCCGACAACTTGTAGCAGAAGTAAATTTGATGGTGCGAACTGTTTGTGGTGGACTCGATGTCACCTCGAGCCGCGGTTCCACGACTCCGCCGTGTGTTTTTGAAGGTGCATAGGCAGTAAAGTTGCACATGTATCCAGTGTCCCATCGCATAATGGCGTAATTCTGAACCTGGCTGGTAGGCTTGGTCGGCATTCGATGGTGTCGTCGCCAACCGTTATATGCCCCTTCTTGTACGGCACGATGCCTTCATCGAGAGATTGTTGCGGATTGCAGTTATATTTCTTCTGGCAATTCCGCTGAACAGTGTACCAGGCGGACTGGACTCTATCCGCGGAATTGCTTTCGGATTTGTAATTGAAACTTATGCTCTTTTTCTTCCTGTGTGTCTTTGCAATCCATCTCTTTGGGTCGGTCGGTAGTCGGATTTGCACAAGAGATGCTACCAGAGAGGACTTCAAAACGCGTTTTACCCATCGCATTGCCAAATCCTCGGGTTTCGTAAACCGGATTGGGGTGACCAATAATCCTTGGCGTTCGCCAGCGAATTAAGACCATCACCAGATGGATACCTAACCACGCGCGGATTTCGGGGGCCGATGTCATCTTTCTCACCCCTCTTTTCTTCTCAACCGGATTGTGGGCCAGTCGGAGATCTCCTGGAAGAGATTAAGATTAAGAGAGAACAAACTCCGCAAAATAGTCCAGGAGACGCGTCGTTGGTCAGGTGGGCAGTATTTCGTGGCGGTAGACTGTCTTGCTGCCGCTACTCTCCCCCATTTCCACCCGCGGCTTCTTTGGCTTATTTTTAGGCTTTTTCACTCCCCTTCTTCTTTCAACCACTGAGCAACAAGCTGTTCCTCAGTGGAGGACTCCGAACTTTCCGAAGTTGATATCATGTTTTCTATTGCTAGACTGATACAGATCGCTGGCGATCGTTCCTTTTATACCTAGCAGTTATTTACCGCAACCGAAGGTCATACACGTGCCCAGGCGTCGCGTTATCACGTGACGTATCACTGAGAAAAAGAAGGACAAAAGAACAAAAAAATTGACTTACTTTAGTGGGGACCTCGAACCTGGAAATCTGGCATCCTAGCGGGTTGGTTTTGTGTAGCGTCTGGTCTTCGGTCCATCGTCCTATCCCCTGAGCCATTGATATTACCTGAAAACTGATTGCATTTTTTATAATTTTATAAATTGGAATCAAAGTACCGGTCAGTGGGAACCCCGTCGGTCCACTTATGATGGAAACGGTCTTTTCACCGTCAAAAATTCTTCCAAAGTGACTATTCTTCGGTGAATGAAATTGGAAATTCGACTGGCGGGCCGGCATTCACTAAAAATCCAATTTTTAAGGTTTGACAAAAATCCACAGAGCGGTCGGACTTCCTTGATCTTTAGCCGGAAAAGGAAAAAAAATCGCGCTACATGCGTGTAACTGTCCGCTCCGGGACTTTTGAAAAAATAACTAAGTCCAGAGCGGACCCGCCTAAGGGTGTATTGACGCGGGAAGGAGAAAATTTGCCATAGACCAACAGCCATGGGAAGGGTGTTTTGAAAAAACTAAGTACAGAGCTGTCGGACCTTCCTTGATCTTTAGCCGGAAAGTCAGCGGCTGGCTGGATACATTTCCGTCGTAATGTAGCCTCGGAATTGTCACTCTTTAAAGCCCCACGCAGTGGCCCGACCATGGGGTAGAGTATACGTTTGGTCCCGAACCAGCGGCAGCCGCTGCAGGCCGGCTTTTGGGCCTCTGCGCATGCTGACATTTTTGTACACACTCATATGTAACCTACCGAAGTGTCCCTCTAGATCAAAATCAGATTTCGCTACGGCACCCGTACCACATTTTTAGCTATCTCCAGCGGAGAGCGATCTCGGTTTAAAATCATACTAGTGGGAAACCGGCCTTTGACCCCGTCTGCCGGCTACAAAAAATGTTTGGCGCAAAACACTCTAACCGCTCAGACCAAAACACGCCCGAGGCCGTCCGTGCAAAAACCGGATATACTCCCCTATAGTATACGATCTGGTCCCCGGCAGTTGGGCGCCCAAGTGGCACCTATCATTTCTACCGCTTCATACCTGAAACACATCCGATCCGACCGGTGTGGTCGCGATCAGAAATCGGGCAGGCCCGCACTTTCCTACATGATGTTTTTTCCCCTTCAAAACCCTATTTTTAGTTGGTTTTGCGGAAACCGGCAGTTGGCCAAAAGTTTTTTAGTAAGCTCAGGTGTTATTCCCGGGCGGCAGAAGTGGTGACGAATACCGCACGATTCAAACCTTAGCCGGCCTCACGCAGCGAACCTTTTCAAAAAGAAGAACCACGGCACTTCCCGCTGAACAAGGAAGCGGTCACGCTCTGGCTTTAGTTCATTTTTTGAAAATTCAACTTGCGGTGGCCCTGCCACGTAACGTGGGCCGGGCCACGGCATTTAAACAAGCGTAGTTTTGACCAATCTGCCGGTAATCTGTTCGTAAACTATACTCACTAAGTCAACTTTTCAAGAAAAAAATAAAAAAGTCAACATTTAGGCCAGGCCCCCACGGAAAATCACCTATTTGTTGGGCCGGAGAACTACCCCCCGTAGGGTCCGCAAGAAAATGTTGGTCACTGTTCGGTTCCCGGGAACTCTTTAAGATCAGGTTTGAAGGGTTCATATCTAATGTTTTTAGAGAGACTTATCAATGTCCGCAGTTTTCTTTTCTGACTGCAAACTCGCACAAGTCAGTTTGAGGTTAAGTACTGGACCATCGCTATGAAGGATAGAAAACTGGCCTCGACAGAACGTATACTCTAGAGGGAGTGCCCTCCCCCCTCATACATTCACAAATTAACTACGTCCAGAGTTCAAAAAAAAACTAAGTCCAGAGCGGAACGGCCCTCCGTGTTCCAGCGGGAATTCATCCCAGATCTTTGGATGAAGTCCACTTAGCGGGCCACCGCATTTTTGACTTTTTCAACAATGAACTAAGTCAAGAGTTCAGAAAAAACCTAAGTCCAGAGCGGACCGCTTCCGTTGGTCCGCGGTAAATCGCTCTAGATTATTAAACCCCAAATCTTGGGTGAAAAGTCCCGTAGCCCCGGCCCACGGCAGGGAAACTTTGTCCATTAATAGCTGACCACTTCATTGGTCCGTCTGAAAGCCCCCTAGCTATCTCAGCGAACGTTGGGTGAAATGTCACGTACGTGGCCAGTTCAAAATGAACTAAGTCCAGAGCGAACCGCTTGTCCTTAGTATTTACCTGAAGGTGGCCGCTAGACTTAAGAGTTGCGGTGTTGCTGAAAGCTTTCGCCTGTTACGGCTGGTTGGATGGCCGCGATTAACTTCCCCTGAAATTGAGGATTTTGCCCCAATTTTGAAAGTGGGTAACAGTGGGGTGTTTAGAGTGATTTTAGGTAATCAACCCTAGGGTTTCACACAGCGAGGACCACAACAATTTTTCTCCTTTATTGCCCACAACTTATTAACACAGAATTATGTTTTGTGTGAATAACATTTAGAGTAGTCAAGGTGTCACATTTTGGGTGACACGTGTGTAGTCCATGCAAAAACATGACTCCCTGATTCTCTGAACGTTTTGAGAATCACTCATATTTATTCAGTATTCACAAATTAAAAATTACAATTGCACAAGGATTAAAATATAATATAATGCAGCATATTACAAATTAATGTACATAATAAACAATCATATGATAATCTAACATAATATGAGAGTATGGGATATCTGGATTGAAATACCATTATTGAGTACCAAGGATATCCCACAACAGCCTCAACAAATGAGCTTAATGCCATTGGGGTCCTTAGGGGGAACAGCACACAAAATGGATGCCACGATTGAGGCAGCGCAAATAAATTGCAGACAGAATAATAACAATAGAATAATAAAATATAATATTAAAAAGACCCAAGAAAAAGTATTGCAACGATGAATATAAATCCTATGTACCATACGTATACATACACACATTCACTTCCTCACACATACACATATATGCATATATCCACATACATACACCAATTCACATACACACATATGCATAATGTAAACACATGCACAGATAGTAACACCCCATATAAAACCCAGACACCACGACGGACACACGCGCGCACCCACACACACACACACCCCCAACACCACACATGGACAACGCACGCCGGCACAACCCCCACCACACATGCACACAGCCCCATACTTGTACAACACAGCAATGCGGACTTTGAGTTTATAACCGGTAGACCGCGAACATTTTTATTTTTCTTTTCTATCGCAACGTGGACCTTCAGTAGTTAGGCCTTTTGGCCGTAGCGGTCGCTATTTAGAAATTAATAATCAGATTGACATCAACCATGCACACGATGCCACTCCACTTGCACCACCAAAACCGGAATGTATACAATCAAAATCGCGGACATCAAAGATGGGGGAATAATACTTGAACAGTGCATCGAATCAGTAACCGACCGAAACAAAACCACAATAATTCGAACCGCGGACGTCCCCGTTTACTGTGTGTCCGCGGTTAGAATGTGTTTCCTCATATGTTTGGTCCCCCGGTTTGCAGGTGCTTACAAACAACACCCTCGCACACCACACACACACATAGCAAAACACACATTTACACAACAAAAATAAAATTCCAATATGAAAAGAAGTGAAAGTAGGAAACACATACACAACGCGTGCGCATTCGTAGGCCTATACAAGGTGTAAAGGGCACCGTTTGACAACCGCACACGTTGAAACTAGGTAAAGTGGAATTCGGAAAGAATCCTAATTAGCGCCCTCCCAACTGTTCAACTAACTCTCTCGGGCTGGGAAACTGTGTATAAGTTATGAACACATAAGTCAAAGACATTTGAGACAGTTTTCCAAATATTTGCAGGTCATTTGGGACACCATCTAAAAAAACACACCCAAAACAAAGACTATGGCTTTGTTTGGACTCATTTCAATGCATTTAGGCTGACTTTGAATATGCTCCCACGAAAATAAATACTTTTGAAAATGTTTGAACCCAAAAATCCAAAATTGCAAATTATGCTTGTGTCGAGTGCCCTCGCATCCGCAGGAGAGAGTTCAAGCACCACTGAGTTGGCTTGCCATTGACGAGTTAAGTCGCGTTTTCCCGAACTACTTTTCTGTTGGCACCACCGACCACAGCTGCAAATTAGCAATTTCAATTTCCACTCATCCAGAAACAAAATTTCTCACAGCACCAAGTCGAGATAAAAGGCTTCAGGTTTTTTTATTTTTTTTTTTTTTTTAAGTGATAAATCGTACCTTCTGATATTATTTTTCAAGTCAACATGAAATTCTTACTTTTTGACAAACAAAAATTTGGAGAAAAATCATTTCAATGTTGGGCATTCCCTATAACCAACATCCAACAACACAGTACCGGTATTTTCAAACGCTCGTCTGGCTACCATAATCGGAGTGCCCCCCGTGGTTCCAAATTCACACCAGATATTTATCGGGGCGTGTACAATAAAAATAGGTAAAACAAAAGTTTAAGGTGTTTTTTAGCCCCAAATTACCCTCTCCAGCTACCTACAAAGATCAGTCCGACTAGTAAAATTTTTTTTTTCTTTTCCACAAAATGACTAAAAACAACTCAATGAGTTTTTTTTTTTTTTTTTTTTTTTTTACTTTTGGCACTAAGCCCACTTATGTCATACGAATATTTCGGGATTAATTTCTGTAAAAAAAACATAAAAAACCTAATCACACACCCTCAAGCACACCAACATCCTTGTAAACACCACCAGCAAATGCGGACTTTGATTTTTACTGGTAAACGCGGAATTTTTATTTTTCCTATCCACCTGGGGACATTCAGTAGTTATGCATTTTGGGCCGGTAGCGGTCGCTATTTAGAAAGTCATAATTCAGAGTGACATCAACCATGCACACTATGCACTCCACTTGCCACACCAACCAGGAATTTTACCATCAAACATCGCGGATCAATCAAAGATGGTGGAAGATAATTGAACAGTGCATTAATCAGTACCCACCGAAACGAAAACCACAATATTTCTAACCGCGGACGTCCCCGTTTCCTGTGTGTCCGCGGTTCGAAGGTGTTTCCTTCCTCATATGTGTGTCCCCGGTTTGAAGTTCTTACCAACCCCACACACACACACCACACTAGCAACAACACACATTTACACCAGTCAAAAATAAAATGCCAAATATCAAAAAGAATGAAAGAGAGGAAACACAACACGCGTGTGCGCATTCGTAGGCCTATACATGGTGTATGGCACCGTGTTAACACCCACACGTTGAACTAGTTAAGTGGATTGTCGGAAATCACTTTTAGCCCCTCCCATTTTCAACTAACACTCTCTCCGTGCTGGGAAACGTGTATAAGTTTTCAACACATACGTCAAGAGACATTGAGACAGTTTGCAAAATATTTGCAGGTCATTTGGTAAACCATCTAAAAAACACCCCAAAAACAAAGACTATGGCTTGTTTTGGCCTCATTCATGGATTTTAAGGCTGAATTTGAATATCTCCGAAATAAATAATTTAAATGTTTTGAACCCAAAAAATCAAATTGACAAAAATTATCGTGGTCATTGCACTCGACATCCCAGGGCGAGAGTTAAAAGCAAACTCGCTGCGTTTGGCTTGCCAGTGACGAGTGAAGGTGCTGTTTTCCCGAACGACTTTCCTTTTGCACCGACCACAGTCGGCAAATTAGCAATTTCACTTTCCCCCGTCATCCAGAACAACATGTCTCAAAGCAGCAAGTCGAGATAAAAGGCTTAGGTTTTTTTTTTTTAAAGTTATAAATCGTCTCTGATATTATTTTTCAAGTCAAATTGCAACTTCCTTACTTTTTGAACAAACAAAATTTTGAGAAAAATCAATTTCAATGTTTGAATTCCCAATACCAACACACAGTAAAGGTAATGTCCGCTCTCTGGCTACCATATCGTAGTGCCCACGGGTTCCAAATTACACCAGATATTTACGGTGTCGTGTAACCATAAAAAATAGGTAACAAAAGTTTTAGTGTGTTTTTAGCCCCAAATTACCCTCTCAGCTTACCTACAAAGATCAGTCGACTAGTAAAAATTTTTTTTTTCTTTTCACAATGAACGAAAAACCTCAAAAATGAGTTTTTTTTTTTTTTTTTTTTAAAATTAGGTTAAAAACGCGTGTTTTTTTGTTTTTTGATTAATTTCTTTAAAAAAAACATAAAAACATAACGCACCACACACACAATCCCACCCCACCACACACACCATCAAAACACACATTACCAAGCAAAAATACAGCCAATATGAAAAGAAAGGAAAGAGAGGAAACACATACACTCGTGCGCATTCTATGCTATCATGGTGTATGGCACCGTTTAACAACCCCACGTTGAAACTAGGTAAAGTGAAATTCGGAAAGATCCTATTAGCTCCCCTCCCAAATGTTCAACTAACTCTTCCGTCTGGGAAACTGTGTATAAGTTATAACACATACGTCCAGAGACATTTGAGACAGTTTGCAAAATTTTGGCAGGTCCTTTGGGAAACCATCTTAAAAAACACCCAAAAAACAAATACTATGGCTTGTTTGGACTCATTTCAATGCATTTAGGCTGAATTTGAATATCTCACGAAACTAACTAATTTGAAATGTTTTGAACCCAAAAAACCAACATTGACAAAATGATGCTGTGTGTCGAGTGCACTCGACATCCGAAGGGAGAGAGTTAAAAGCACCTCGAGTTGGCTTGCCAGTGACGAGTGGGCAGGCTCTGTTTTCCCGAACGACTTTCTGGTGGCACCGACCACAGTCTTGCATTAGCAATTTCATGTCCCACTCTCCCAGAACAAAATGTCTCAAAGCAGCACAATAAAGATAAATGCTTAGGTTTTTTTTTTTTTTTTTTTTTTTTTAGTTATAAATCGTACCTTCTGATATTATTTTTCAATCAAAATTGAAATTCCTTACTTTTTGATAAACAAAATTTGGAACAAAATCAGTTCCAATGGTTTGAATTCCCTATACCCACACACAGTAAAGGTATTTTCAACGGTCTCGACATCTGGCTACCATATCGTCGTGCCCACGGGTCCAAATTCACAACCCAATATTTAGCGGGTCGTGTACAATAAAAAATAGGTAAACAAAGTTTTAGGTGTTTTTTAGCCCCAATTACCGCGCTCAGCTGACCTACAAAGATCAGTCCGACTAGTAAAATATTTTTTTTTAATATTTTTAATTTATTACTAAAAAAAAACTCAAATGAGTTTTTTTTATTTTTTTTTTTTTTACTTTGGCCCTGAACCACTATGTCAGTAAGAAATATCTGGATTAATTTCTGTTAAAAAAAATAAAAATAACTTAAGTCACACACAACTAAGACACACCAACATACTTATAAACACCAGCAAATGCGGACTTTGAGTTTATACCTAGAACGCGGACTTTTTATTTTTCCTATCAAATGGGGACATTCAGTAGTTTGGTCTAGTTTGGTCGTAGCGGTCGCTATTTAGGAAGTAATAATTCAGAGTGACATCAAACCATGCAACGATGCACTCAACTTGCACCACCAACCGGAAGTATACATCAAATCGCGGACAGCAAAGATGGTGACTGAATACAGGGAACAGTGGCATTAATCAGTACGACCGAAACAGAAAACACCAATAATTCTAACCGCGGACGTCCCCGTTTACTGTGTGTCCGCGGTTAGAAGGGGTTTCTAATATGGTGTCCCCGGTTGGCAGGTGCTTACAAACACACATGACCCACAACACACATACACACACCCCAAATACTTAACCATATACACACACACATACCCAGGCCTGTACATAACAATATGTGTATCAAAGAATGAAATACTATAAAAACAAACAAAAATTACATATAAATGGGTCCTGCTGAGCCATCAAAGCTTTTTCTGAAAGGTATTTTGGTGGGCTTTTTGAATTTTGGTTTATGTCATTAATTGCTTGATGGAATTTGCAATGAATCCAGTGTGATACCACTGTAATAAAAAGTATTATTAGCCTGACCGTGAATCCTGGGCACAACAAATTGATGGGCACCCCTGGTACTGTATTTATGCATGAGGTACTTACGAGTAAAATTGAAGTAAAATATTCTGGCGCTACCGTGCTGATAGATTTTTAACAACTGGTTAAGTTTAAATTTGGTGACTATCTGTAACGGAAGCAGTCCAAGGCCTGTCCAGATGTTCTTGAAACCAAATGCGTGCGAGGGTACAAATCAAGAAAACAGGACAACATTGTTCTGCAGGCTGAAGCCTCATTTTTTAATGCTGTGAAAGAGAGGAGAACCAAGCAGAACATGCAAATCTAGTGGCACAAAATTAGGGCTGAGCATAAGGTCTTACGGGTTCTTTGCTTTAGACAACCTGCATTCGACCTGACATTAAACTTAAGTCTGAAGCTGACC
>JAMKCH010046426.1:0-11495 GCA_023653785.1 Ophioderma brevispina
GGGGCGGAGGTTTTGTACAGTACAGGATAGGTACATTGCAATGCATCATGGGATTGGTTCAAAACACCCTCTGGACTGTTACTGTGTATCTAGGAAGGAGTGAATTGTGCCATATGAACGCAAAGGGAGGATTAAACTTTCATATTAGGGTTTCCCAACATCACTCTTTTTTTTCCATGTGATTTGAATCATTGTAACCTTCAATTTGGTTTTCTAGTGTCACATCAGTGGCAAAAGGAAAATTGTTCCCCTTATTCCATTCAAGGTTATATCTTTTTTCCCCCATGTGAGATCTTGGGAAAGAAATTAGCAATACTTTTGTCAATAAAAATAAATGTAGTCCCAAATCTTGAAGGAGTCTTAGGGACAGTGATGGATGTTAGAGGCCTGCCATTTCTTGGCTCTGCATATGAAGGGTGGTGCCCATTCCTCTCTTTTTTTTCATCCCTTACCGTCTTGCCTTTTGTTAACTTTTAATAGTCTGCTGCGTTAAGAGTGAGAGTTTTCATGATCTTGTCTTGAATGGGATTTGAACCCAGCTGAACTTCCACACCAAAGTTCAGCTCCAAGCACTCGGCCACAATGTACCCTCCTGAGCCAATAGTGAATATAAGAAATATGAACAATAGTCCTGCAGCAAATAACTTTGGTGGGGAAACACACCACCAAATTAGTTAAATTGCTAAGTAGTCATCCCCCCTTTCCCCTCTTGGTGCCTCCTACCCTTGAAGTCATGTAATTCATGGGAACACACCATTTGCTTAATCTGATCAATAGAAGAGTGCAAGGTGTTGGTCACTATGTGCGTCTGGGGTATTTTGAGTACCTTCGAGCCCTTTTTTTTTTGAAAACCATGTCACATGGGAGAAGTACCACCACATACGAACAGTGCCTATATGTGGATGTACGTGGTATGGTATTACGTCAACGTTGTACATGTTTTGATATCGTAATGCATGTTAATTGCCACAATTTCAGATATTGCATGTATTGTAAAGTGTTAATTTTCGCGCGTGAAATTTTTGCGCTTCTGCCAATTTTAGCATTTTCACTGTTTTTGTGGGCCGACAGCTATAGCTGGCAGGACCACTTAGCAATCGTTGTGCTGTGTGTGTGTATGTGGTGTGTTTGTGAGGGTGAATGTGTGTGAGTCAAAAATTGTTAGTTTTTTTTTTTAAATTGAACTCAATTGAAGTTTAACTTAAATTGGAAACAACTCTCTGATAGGTGCACCAAGGGATCCCTATATGTTGATGAGGTCAAGGTCATGTTGAAGGTCAAAGGTCATGTGAGGTCAAGTTGAAAAATGGGCTAAAAATGTAAAATTGATGTAAAATTGATCTAAACTTGAAACAGAAGTTCAATGGAACCAAACTTTTGTTAGGTGCACATGCGATCCCTCATATGTTGATGAGATCAAGGTCACGTGCCAGGGTCAAAGGTAATGGAGCGACCCACAGCTATTCTTTGAATATAGCGGGCGCGAAATCCGAGAACAGCCGAATTCTAGTTAAATTGCTTTTTTCAGCTATCCTACATAACCGTAAACGGAAAATAAAATTTTTGATGTTCCTTAATTTTGCGCGTGCCTCAGAATGTGCGAAAAGTGCAAAAATTAATGTAGCGCGAGGGATTTACACTTGTACAAATACTTACAGTGGTGCTCTTGCCCAGTGATACATTCTCTATTTTTTCGTTCATTTCAGGGCCACCAGATCTTTGTCAATCGGATGTTGGTGGGAATTCACCGAGACCCAGACAAGCTGATGAACACGCTCAGAAAACTCAGACGACAGAGGACATCATCGTGTCAGAGGTATTGTAAAAGTATTCTCAAACATCAAATTTTTCGCGCATATTTTTTTTTGCAAAATGGCAAGAATCCAATTTTGGTGGCAATTTCTGAACTGATTGCTTGAAATCAAATTAGTCAGAATAATTTTGGTACCCACCAATTGCCGGGCCTTATGCTATCCTGGCGGAGGGATATCTGTATGGAATGAATCATTTATCTATTGTTCCAACAAAACACAATTACCTGTGAACTTAACCCCCTGGAGTCTATGCATTTCTTACACGATTGTGATGGTTGGTACTAAATTGTTCATTTGGGTTACCAAGTACAGCAGCTTTTGTTAATTGTTTCACTCACTCTTTCGGAAGGATACCTACTTCTAACAAGGGTACATGATTGGTTCAAAAACGTTATTCACCTTCTTTTTAACCAATCGGACCGGTAGGGTAGTCTCAGGGGGGTTTAAACTGGAACTGGGTAGACCACGATGGACTTTTGGTATAAATGTTGCATGTGGGTATTGGATGTTATTGATTAAGGGATACCAACAAGCTAATTTGCATAAACGAAAAATACCATTACTCCACTGTACCAGCAAAATGTAGCAATTGTGGTGTGAACTGCAAACATGGTTGCGTGGGTTTAAAGCTCATGATCATGCCGGTGGTATAAAACACAGTCATTGATCACAACGTGTTTGGCCCCTACTGCAAAATAGTCCTTATTTTAGAGCAATTTTAGGCGTGGGTGACACCAAATTTGGACAACTGATATAAGAAGGGACATGCAAGTGCTGTTACTTCTGTAGAAATCCCTTGAGGGGATCTTGCAATAGGCCTACAAAGGTTCATTATTTGTATGTTACAATGCCCTCTATACTCCATTTCTCTAACTCCGTGCAGTGATGTCATTAGGCCTTGACGCATAGCAGCTTATTACGAACGATTCAAGATAAGCCGTCTTTGTGCACGCGAAGTAGTTAAAGTAAAACGCGTCGCTTTTCAGCCATGCCGCGGCTGTTACTGGTGCGACCAGCAAATCTTGCGTTTAAGTCACTGCACGGAGGCAGGGAAATTGGAAGTATATGTGTCCATTCTCCAGAGAGAGATGTGTTTAAAACTAGATTTTTTTAAGAAAAAAAATCACATTTACCCCAATGAAATTGTCAAATTATAAACAGATTGAAGGTTAGGGGAAATAAATAATCTTAGTTGTCAAAAGTGTGTCACGTTGTTATTTTCTGCTTATCATGGTTTTGTCAACCAAGCTGTGCAATCTAACCTCAGCACATGGTGATCCACTACTATTGGCGTACACTTCCTTGGAAATGTAATCATTCACCTAATTTAAATTCAGATTTTTTTGGAGAATTTAAATTGGAAAATGTCAAGTTTCTTATCTTCTTTTTTTTGCTTACAAGGTATCAATGGTTCGGGACATCCGAGAGCGAGAAATAAGAATCTACACCGACGCAGGGCGCATTTGGCAGGAACGCTGCTCATTGTGGAGAACCAGAAGTTACTGCTCAGAAGAGACACCCAAATGACATGTTAAAAGAGAGGGAGTACAATAACTACAGGCCAATGTGAAGATCCACCATGTTTCACAATTTTTGAAGTGCACACTGCCCCAAATGGTTTCCGACATGTTTGGACTCAAGTAAAGAAGGAAAGAACTGAAGTACACAAGTATAGGTTACAAAGTATCAATATATATATATGTTGTTTTATTCACTTACACACAATCGTTGGTGCCTTCTCCGCCGTAAACCATTGAATGTGCACTTAAATGTAGGACATCTATCTTGTCTTCATAGTTGTGTCTGTCGTGGAACAGTTTTTCCAGGGAGGGCGGCCAAGAAATCCCAATTTTAGATATCGCCATTGGTTAAATGTAAAAGCGAAACTTGACGAAAAATTCTTTTTTATATGTTGTCAAGGATATTTATTTCCAAAACCATTAGCGCTGAAGAATCAACTTCACTGTAAGGTTTATTTCCGAATTTTTTTCACTGATAAAAGGTAGTATGTACGTTCATGGGAACACCCATGACCGACCAACATCAAAGCACCCAAATTGGTGTGTGGTTTGCATCCGTATTGCTGTAAATTCATTTTATTATTTTGGGTGAGTTGCCATTATTGATGAGGTGTGGTCGCCATCATCTGGTTTTATCTATGAGGGACTGAGCGAACTCCATATGGATCTGTTAGTTGATAAAAGTTTTAAACATTTAATTAGCCCTGGATCAAATGCATTAATGCTGCAGAAGGCTGGTTTTATGCTAAGTACATAGAAAATAAGTACAGTAAAACTCAATGTTGCCCTGCTTGACAATGTTGGTCGTCCACAAACTCATATGGGATGTCCCCTCCAATATGATATCGTCCCCATAATGGACTGCCGCCAATCCCCAAAATGTTGTCCCCTCCTATCAAATATCCCAACAAAATCATCTTTATCATGGTATAATCTTGGCCTGGTGTCATACAAATTGCTGTTGATATTCATTTGACTTCTGACTGGCTGGTTATTGAACTCATTCACATAGGGTGTCCGAATCATTTTAGACGCTGCTTAAAGTATAGCGATAATTAGCGCATTCTTTGTAGAGCACCCCAATTTTTCAAATTTTTGTGTTTTTTCCACACACATTGATTTTTGGTATAGTCAAGTAACCTATACCTGTGAATGGTAATGCTCAAAATTGTGTAATTGCCATAAAATAAGGAATTTCCAGTCACTAATTCAATTGCAACACTGATGGGGAAAATTTCTTTCTGCCATTTTAATTATTTATTTTTTTCGATTTTGTGAATTTTTCAAATGCAAATTTTTCAACTTATGGACGAGCGTAGACACATATATGGTGCTCTTTAATATTAGACGGTCATGTCCAACAGACCCTGAATTAGAATCATGGCTCCTCAAAATCATTCGTGTCAGAGATTTTTTAGCTTTACCATTGGCCAATTTACCAACATAACTGTACAAAAACTTTAAAATTTTGAAAATTAAGGGCACTCGTAGTGATATTTATTATTGCTTTAATTAAGCATGCTTTTTTTAAAATTTTATCAAAGTTATTTCAGTAAAAATTTATATGTGACATTTATTCTAAAATCCCACTGCTTTGTCATGAACAGTTGGCAAGATCTGGTAGCCAGTGGAGTAGTAGAGTACATAGACACCAATGAGGAAGAGACTGTCATGTTGGCCATGACCCCAAGATGACTCCAGTTAGAGAAAGGATCCGGTTACTGTTCCACCTACACACACTGTGAGATTCACCCGTCCATGATCCTTGGTGTGTGTGCATCCATTATTCCATTCCCAGATCACAATCAGGTTAGTGTTCAAGGCTGGTATTCTGAAAGGGAGGCTAACTTTAATCCTGGGTTTAAACCAGGTTTAGTCCTACTAGAGTGGACTTTTTTCCTTCCAACATACTATAAAAATATGCTGTAACAGGTGAGAAAATTCCTCATGGATGGGCCAGACTGGCCCATCCATGAGGAATGTTCTCACCCGTTACATTTACCTTTCACAGTATTTTGAAAGAAAAAAGGTCCACTCATGTAGGACTACCCTGTTTTAAACCAGGACTAAAGTTAGTCCCCTTTTCAGAATACCAGCCATGATTAACCATAATTTCCTACCTCATAAAATTAACCAGGGGCCCAAACCCCATTTTGGGCCATGACATTGCTTATATATTTGTGCTATATGAAAGAAGACATGTTTTTATTTTCCTGACTTCAAAGCCAGATGGATCTCAGTGGCTGTCCCAATTACATAGGCTGGTGACAAAACAATGACAGCTGTAATTTAATCAAGACTTATTTCTTCTTTCCACCCGCAGTCACCCCGTAACACCTACCAATCTGCTATGGGTAAACAAGCCATGGGAGTCTACATCACAAACTACCACTACCACGTCCGCATGGACACACTAGCCCACGTGCTATACTACCCCCAGAAACCCCTGACCACCACACGTTCCATGGAGTACCTTCGCTTCAGGAGCTTCCAGCAGGAATCAACTCGGTGGTAGCGATTGCATCTTACACAGGCTACAATCAGGAGGATTCTGTCATCATGAATGCATCTGCTATTGATAGGGGATTCTTCAGGTATTTACTGCCATTGATTGGTTCATTTATTAATAATGGATAACAAAATCCTGTGCGTCGTAAATCTGTGAATTTGTGATGTTGATCAGTCTCAAGAGATGTTAATTACGTGCTTAGAGCATTTTACTCATGATCTCAAAGTTGAGAGTTCGAACCCTGTCGCAGACAATATGTTGTGCCCTTAGACATGGCACTTTGCCTTGCTTGACTTTCTCTCTCACCAAGGTGTAAATGGGGAGCAGCAGCTAGGGAGTGTGCATGAGTAAAGGGATAATGAATCTTCAAAGGTTGCAGTGAGCATGAGTAAAGTGATAATAGAATCTTCAAAGGTTGAAGTGAGCATGAGTAAAGTGATAATATAATCTTCAAAGGTTGAAGTGAGCATGAGTAAAGTGATAATAGAATCTTCAAGGTTGCATGAGCATGAGTAAAGTGATAATAGAATCTTCAAAGGTTGCAGTGAGCATGAGTAAAGTGGTAATAGAATCTTCAAGGTTGCAGTGAGCATGAGTAAAGTGATAATAGAATCTTCAAAGGTTGCAGTGAGCATGAGTAGAGTGATAATAGAATCTTCAAAGTTGCAGTGAGCATGAGTCAAGTGATATAGAATCTTCAAAGGTTGCAATGAGTAAAGTGGTAATAGAATCTTCAAAGGTTGCAGTAAGCATGAGTAAAGTGATAATAGAATCTTCAAAGGTTGCATGAGCATGAGTAAAGTGATAATAGAATCTTCAAGGTTGCAGTGAGCATGAGTAAAGTGTAATAGAATCTTCAAAGGTTGCAGTAAGCATGAGTAAAGTGATAATAGAATCTTCAAAGGTGGCAGTGAGCATGAGTCGAGTGATAATAGAATCTTCAAAGGTTGCAGTGAGCATGAGTAAAGTGATAATAGAATCTTCAAGGTTGCAGTGAGCATGAGTCGAGTGATAATAGAATCTTCAAAGGTTGCAGTGAGCATGTGTAAAGTGATAATAGAATCTTCAAAGGTTGCAGTGAGCATGAGTCAAGTGATCATAAAGTTGCATTCTGGATGAATGAACTCACTGTATTATGCCTCATTGGCACCAACATATATTTTTTGTGGGCCGTTAGCATAGCTGGCAGGACTACTTTGCAATCCGTTGTGTATGTGTCACTAAAATGTTAAGTTTTTTCATGGGGTGACATACAGCTTTATTTCTCTGAATATAGTGAGCTTGAGATTATGAACTCATCGTGTTATGGCAATCAATTTTAACAAATTGAAAACTTTAGCAAATTTAAAAAAACAATTATTTATCAAGTTACCGCAGATAATTCTTCTATGTAACTAACATTGTTAATTTTTTGACAGATCTGTTTTTACCGATCGTACAAAGATTCGGAAACCAAGAAGATGGACCAAGAGGAGATATTTGAGAAACCTACCCCAGAACATGTACAACGGTATGTAATATAAGGTTGCATGCCAAGATTGATGTCAGATATGGTGGACAGGGTTTGAAAAAATATAAATTTCCTGGGAAGATAGTCACATTTATCACAGATTTCCCCCTATATTTATGTTATAAATTTCCCTCCAAATGGCCAACTTTTCATTGGAAGGAGCTTCCCCAATTCCCCACTTTTTCGAGCCATGATGGTGGATATGTTTACATACTACATACACTTTCCAATACTCACTGTGATATACGTCCAGGTATTACTCTCTTTACATGGGACTGACAGCGTAACATCCCCTCTGAAAAATTGGATATTCACATTGTTCGTTTGCCCGAGTGTGAAGGAACCATGGGAAGAGCGGAACTCTCGTTTAAGCAATAGTTCTCATTTAATAAGTACAGATTTAGCGACTTATCAAATCAGGCAAGTGACCCTCCCAGGGTTAAAACCAGGTACCTTCAGTGCAAAGACAATGTCCTAACCAATGGAAACATGTATCTGCAAATAAAATTATGAGTAATAATTATTCTCCAGTTTTATCCTGCTTTTAAATAAAATCAGACTTCTTCACATAATCTGTTCTGGATATTATTCCAATAATGATGTCATACCTTTAGGTAGCTAGGTTAGTTTAGATAGGACACAAAATCACAGTTACAACTTCTTCCCATATCACATTTTTGAGTAGTATGAGACCCCCCCAACTGTATGACAAGCTAGATGATGACGGTATCATACCACCAGGCAGCAGGGTATCGGGAGATGATGTCCTCATAGGCAAGACTATCACGCTACCGGAAAATGACGATGAGGTTTGTATGCGTAACTGTTACTTTAATCTAGCACACCATAATTGCTGTGATGCAAGTTCTGAACAAATCAACAAATGATATACCAATTTTGTGAAAACCGACATGAAAGCGTCTTAATGTTACCTTAAAATGCAAATTTTTAAAATATTTCTTGACGTCATAAATATCAGGATCACACTGGTATAATTTGGCACTATAATTGAAAGTATTTGAAAACTATCGTTCACATCTTACTAATTGTACGTAACTTCAACATTTACATACATGTATTGCAAAAAAAATCCAAAAAATCTTCAATAAAAATTGAGGATGTTTACATCCTGAAGAAAGTGACTGATAGTGGCTTTAGTAGAAACAGCGCTATGAAGATGAATTATATCCCATATAGAAGGTGTAACTGGAACTGCCATTACATTATGAGTTACAATATGCTCATCCACAAGGACAGAGTTCAGTGGGTTGTACTTGTACAATCATGTATCATACCCAAAAACCAGGGGGTGTATTTTCTAAATGCACTGGTGAATGGAAGGTACTCAACTGTACCAAGGGAATTGAAATTTTAATAGCTCATAGTGTGCCTTGCATATGAGATACTGAAATCATTTGGAATAGACTTAGTATTGGTCAGATCATGGTAAGAGAGGTACAGTGTTCTTCCCACAATGCATTTCTTCCAATACAATTTTTTGCACTGGTTGCCAATTGAGTTCTAGTGACAAAAAGTACCTAAAGGAACAAATATAACTCATGTAACAAACCAGTTGTAAGGAATTGTATTGGAAGAAATGCACTGTGGGAAGAACGAGGGTCGTCGATGCCAAATTGTGTAAACACGTATTTCAATACGGAATAAATCGCAATCTCATCATAGTGCGCAGTTCACACTGATAGAAAAACATTTTTTACACAATTTGGCACTCGCCAGTGGTGGAACACTCATGATACGCATTATGACAAACATGCATTGATAGATAAGTCAAATCCTCAATTCCGTGACTAATCTTTGGCAAGTAAGGTTTGACGATTGATTTGACTCAAAGGACAAATCAAGGGATTATGAAAAACACTAAAATGTCCGAAAAATATTCAAAAATGGGCATACTTGAAAAGAGGCTTGCATTGGGGCATTGATGTGATGATAGCACAATAGCAAGTACAAATCCAGTTTATGACCATTCTTGTGGAAAGTGGCAAATTGCTCAAAATACTTATTGTTCCTTTAAGACTCCCAAACAATACACAGCTGGAGGGCACTAGCCGTCGTTACACCAAGCGTGATTGCAGTACTTTCATGAAGCGCAGTGAGACGGGCATCGTAGACCAGGTCATGGTCAGCATCAACCAAGAGGGATACAAATTCTGCAAAATCAAGGTTAGTCTTAGACTTGGGTTTAGTCAAGATTGGTTCAGATTTGCTTCTGAACATTTTTGAGAGATTTTAGAGAGAGAGAGAGAAGCAAATATCATTTAGTCTTGCCAAGAAGTTATCTATATTTGTTGGCATTATTCAACCTGCTGCCATTTATTAAGTTGTATAGATATTGATACAATTTTGTTCCAAAATACACCACTGGTAGTGATATAGCCAAAATGTATGGAGGCAAAATAGAAATTAGAGAGGGACATATTCAAGGCCAGATGATTTAAATGTGGTTATGGTAGATTGCTGAGTGGTAGGACTTTATTTTTAGAAAAGAATCACCTCACAAAAAGGTTGATTAGGTGCAAATTACTGGACTTAGGTTAATATAAGTCTTGAAACGTACATTCAAAGTTGGCAGCTTCTGATGGAAGGACCAAAATAAAATGGATTGTGCCTGATTTAGACAGCTAGATGCAAGCTATTTGACGATTAATTTTGTGTACCCGTAAAAAAACTCTCATCCCTAGCCTCATTTCCCGGGAGGAAGGGAAGGGTGGTAAAGGGATAGAAATCAAAAGTTTTTGACATCGTGGCCTAAATCGGACCAGGACCCCCGAGGCCCCAATCCCATGACCAACGAGGGCAAGCCACGAGAGTGTCGCTGCCCCGGTCAGCAATTCCGTGCCCATATAGGTATTTGGATAATTTTGACATTCATTGAATTGATGTTTTTGGAAAAACTTACTGCATGTTGTAGCCTCAGTGTGTGGTATAGTGAGTTATGGGCATGTTAGGGTAATAAATATGAACTGTACCAACATAGCTGGATATACATACACAGGATATTTATATCCTCGGTTGTATACATATGTGATGTGATCTGGGAAAACCCGCCACATGTCGCACAGGACAGTTTTGAAAAAATAAAGAAAATACTAAATCTGTTATGTTGTACTTTATTTTTTGTCGATTGTATATAACTTTTGATAGTGTCTCATAGAAGAAAGAAGTAAAAGGTTATGAAAACTTTATATTTCCAAACTTTGCAATGATAGTCAAAATCAAAGTATTTAAATTTTGCACCATGTGGCGGGTTTTCCACCAGATCGAATCAAATGTCATATTTATATTAACATTTGGTCTATACAGGTTCGTTCTGCTGCGCATCTCAAGTGGGCGGACAAATTGCCGTCGTCACGGACCAGAAGGGTACAAGTGGCATGAAGTACAGAGTGGAGGTAGGTCAAGAGCGGTGGTATTACAGTATTCAGGCTAGATGGAGGTGTTTGACCAATCCCATAATGCATTGTGCTTAGCACTTTTGCTATGCGCTAATGTGCGTGTAGGACAGTATAATATAGGCACATGGCAAGTCATTTATTTGGATTGATTAAACCATTCTTTGGTGTCAGGGCTGGCGCAGATCTATTCCCAATTTGAAAATGACTATGAAGATAAAACGATTATCCTAATCTTCCAAATGAAACCACACTACGTCTCAATCCTTATATTTTTAGTACGACTGATCCCATAAAATCATTACACTGAAATGATTTCCTTACACCAATGTTGACTGAAACTATGCATTCCCTTCTGAGAAGTGGAATGCCCCCAAATACCATAATTTACACCCCTAAAAGAGAAAGGTTCGCGGACCAGTGCGCCCAGGTCACACCCTGTCGACCTTCGCTCTTCCTCAATTCCGTTTGGCCGCCAGTCAGAACGGACGTGTTACCGCAGCATCTGTCTATTAGCAACCAAAATTATCTGAGATTTTGATACCTGGACTTGTTGTCATCTTCATACGGAATAATTTTTTTTTTTTTCCTATTACCTATACCAATATATCTGGGATATAACTGGCCCCGGATTGATAAAGCTCAGTCGGACGGCATAACGGAGACTTTTACGCCGTCGGAGAGATCTTGTTTTGTATCCTTTTTTGCCGCCCTTGCGGTCATTGATCT
>JAMKCH010046427.1:0-11067 GCA_023653785.1 Ophioderma brevispina
CTAATTTTGATCAATTCTGCACAATATCAAAAGAGTTTCAAAGAAAATGAAGCATTTATTTAAAAAAATCTGTTTTCAACAATATCAAAAATTGTCATGCATGTTTCTTTTATCAACACTTCAAGAATGCAAAATTAGCAACATCCTTTTCTGCCTTGCAATTCAACCAACAGATCACCCATTTTGCATCTTATACACAGGTATGATATTCTATGCTATGCTTGCCTCTGTTTGCTCTACTCTTCAGAGTTACAGAACAATGCCAGGAAATAATTCCAGGAGCACAAGTAATTGGATATTTGTTTCATCAAGCAAACTCGGAAGTAACCAATGGTTGTTACTTTAATGGCCTATATTTTATTTAGGTTGTTGGATTGGAACCAACCTGATTGAACAGGGATGTAACAGTCTTGTTGGCACTAAAGATGCATTTCCTGATTCTAACATCATCTTGTTTGGTCTGTTTATGGTTCATTAGATATACTTGAGAAAATCTTATTTCCTAAATTGGATTGACTTTGATCTTGAATTTGGATGTTATAAACAAATGTTTGCATCACAATTAGAGAATAAAAGATAACATCATTCTTTTTTATTCATTTAAATAATTCCACCCCTCTTGAAAACAAATGTTTCAATCCAAAGAACCAAAGTCATCACGCGGTGATCGTCACGCTGCGTAATTTGCATTTGCGTACCAACGCGAAATGCACGACGCAGTATAAACGCGCAGTTTTCGCGAATCATATATTCGACTACACTGCGTAATTGCTGCACGCACTATCCATCTATTACCCAGTAATGGATGGGCGGAGCTTTGACCTAATCCAATCAAATTTCTTGTTAACATGATAAACCACGCCCACTGAATAAGAATGTCCCATAAACTACTGCTCTGTAATTTCTGCCCATTTATGGACAAAAAATACAAAATTGAAAATTTCTTACAAAAACAATCAAATCTGCATAGAGCACAAAATCCTATTAAGGCAAATTATGATAAAAAATCCTCAATTTTTTTAAGTTATGGAGAGCGTAGTGTGGGGAAGTATGGCACTTTTAATTAAGATTGATCAAATCAAGGCAGCCACTCTGGTTCTTTCATATCATTACTTTCCTGCCTACATCAGAAGCTGCAAATTGGTCAACACTCATGTTGGTAAAATTGCAGTGGCACCTTGAGCCACAAAAATGAACAATCCATGTAAGTGACTGTGATTTATTCCACTTCAAGCACTGCTTTCAATAAAATGGGTCTCTCTCTCTCTCTCCATTCTCATCTCATAGTCCAAATCATTTAAAGAGACATGATATTTCCAGAAAGAAGCATCACCATTCTTTCTTGAACCCCATTTTTTTACATATTTGGAATGCTTACCAATGTATTAGATCACACCTGAAGTGAATAAGCCGAATACGCCGTCTTTATGTAATAAGATGATGATTTAGTAGTTTCTGTTGTGCACGACAGATAGTCAAAGCATGGTTTTCTATGGGGAACAATTACGATAGCAGGCAAGTTCAAAAACAGGTTTGCGGTTTTCTTTTGCACCTGTTTAACACCCAATTTTAAACCCTTCGAAACGTTCTCAGAAGGGGTCTACAACCGATCCAGTGAATTTGAGAGAAATTTGTATCCTAAAAAAAATCTCCTGTCACTTTAACGAGGGATACACTCTTTATGGAAAATAGCAGTAACAATGTACAGATGATTCCTCAAAAACTAAAATTTGCTCAGACTTAGTTAAACAGAGTGAAGACAATAATAGAAATAAGGAATAGTAGTCCCAAGAGGTTGTATAGTGATTTTCCCATAATGCACTTCTTCCAATACAATTTTTGGACTTGTCACATGAGTTTATTTACAGTGACAAAAAGTACCTAAAAGGTCCTAAATGAACAGAAATCATCCTTATCTTGCAATTTAAGTACTTTTTAACACTATAAACTCATGTGGCAATCAGTGTGAAAAGTTGTATTAGAAGAAAAATGCATTGTGGGAAGAGCACTCTACCTCCTCTTAGTTGTCCCCATCTGCTTTGCTTAGTTATCATGTTATGTGACCAAATTAGTCAGAGGTCTATGTAATACAGTCCACGGTGAGTAGCTAATGGCCTTCTTTATCCCCTGCTGTGGAAACAGGATATTGAAAATAGTCAAAATCTATTCCTTATTTTAATCCATTAGTTTATGTGTAGAATTTCAGCCATTTATAATCAAAACAGATGCAATTGATTTTTTATCATGTACAACCCAAAATTGGGACTTTGGCTACTTAACCCCAAACCATTGGTCAAACATGGCACCAAGTGTACATTTTTGGAATCAGTATGACTAGACCCGCAATCTAATACATGTGAACAAGTTTGGAGCAATTTGAATTTTTGAAACCATGTAATAACCTTTCCTTGACAGCAAAACAAGAAATCTGCGATGCCCCTAGAGCCAAATGAAATATCCTTCCTTGGACATGCCTTAACTCTGTACCAAATTTCAAATATTTATCACTACCTTGCAAGGATTAAAAATGATACAGAATGGTCTGTCTTGTCAAAGTTCTGCCTCAGTACGGCATCAATCCGCTGTACTCTGCAAAAACCCAGCAGAAAGCAAACCGACCTCTTTTCCTGCTCGGTACTTGCCATAGCCAATACATCCTTGTGGGCTTGAGTCTCATGTTCCCCTGATGCTCCCCTCCCCTGCAGCACTTCTTTTAAGTTCTGAACCTTCTCTTCCTCAAGTTGACTCACAGTCACAATGTGTTTCTGTTCTTTTCTTCCAACTGCCTCTTGTTTTCAAGTCGACTACGTTCTTTGTTGCAATTCTCCACTTTCCGTACAGCGTCTCCACTTCTTCACAAGCGCTTTGTTGGGCGCTTATCGTACCCTGCGCAGAGCGTAGCGTGATCGTGTTTTTTTGATAGTCTGTAGCGTTCGGCCATTCTGAAAAACCTCTTTTTCTTAGCAGATTCCAGGGTATTGGTTCCTGTGCTCCTTTAGCTTGCCTCTAGTCCGTCTCAATTTTTTCCCTTGGTGATAAATTTGTTTAAATTAAGAACGTTCTTATACTCTTGACTCTCCTGGACAGTATGGCATTTCTCTCGAATATCCTCTTAGCTTTGACATTGGTCTGGACGTTTTTGTTGACTGTTTTGGACTAGGAGTTCTTGAATGCAGCGCTTGGGTATGGGTGATCAAGTCCAGCCCTATGACAGGAGATAAACAAGACAAGATATAATGCTAAAATACACTGTTGTTTCCTTTCACATAACCAGAATACCATGATACATACACAATTCATTTTTCTTCTTAAATAACTGGAGAATACTCATTTTGAGCTAATATATCATGGAATTCACTGCTTCATTCATCAACATACAAGGTGCTCAGTTTCAATAATTTCCTTAACACACAAACCCCCCACCCCCGGCTGATTTCATTGGTTATTCGAATGTATTTAGCCAATCGAGAGACTGTAGAAAAACTAAAGGTTTTACAAAAATACAAGAGTCTATTGATGTTACTCAAGATTATATCATGCTATATCATCTAAAGGGGACAATCAGAGATACTGTAAAGAAAGGTTGTAGACCTTGTGGGGTGAAACAACTCCTATCCTTGATCAGTGCTTCTGTATAACCGACAAACTTGTTTAATTTAGAGAATAAAGGTATGATTTTGGGAACCGGTACTCTCTCTTTACGACGAATTGAACCCGCCGATACCATTATTTTACGTGGAAGAACCGAGAACAATATGGTGTCCGCCGGTTTCAATTTCTCGTAAAGAGAGTACCGGTTCCCAAATCATACCTGTTATTCTCATTCTTAAACTCTTTATTTATCATTTAAGGTCATCTTAACCGCAATTTCGCGATGCTTAAATTTTATTACAAAAACGTCTTACATACACAAGAAAGGACTTGCCAACCACCAACCCAGCGACAACAATCGAAACCAACCCGTACGAACGCAACGATCATACCAACGTAGGCAGGTGCGCGCGAAAAGTAGGGCAAAACCGGTATGACGCGAGCGCTTCAACCTAAAAATAACTTCAATACGCAGCGCATACTACTTGGGTTCAATTAAATGAATTAAACCCGGGCATCAACCAATGAAATTGCTTACATTTTCACGAATGTTTAAGAATTTCACATTGTACGGCATAATTAACATTTATTCTCAATAATTTTGAACATTGTTTTCAGGTATGAAATCAGTGATTTAGTATTTTAGGGCTATCCTGTCTAGAGAAAGATTATATAAACAAATAAAAAATGGTACACTGCCTGGTGGTCTGTTGTCCACACTGGCTGGATCCAGGTTCCTACTAGTCTAGGTTTAAAACCAAAAACACTTGTTGTGGTCAGGTGCAGTGGTTGTGCTACTCAGAGCGACCGCCTGTGTGCTAGCTAGTGGAAGCATGGAACATAGGCCAGGTGAAATTGAAGACCTCAAATTAGGTGTTTAATAGAGTGAATTCTTACCATTTCTTTTTAGGGAGGAGGATATGCTCCACTTCTTTATATATGATATATCAGATGTGTGAACCAATGAATGAAGTTGGTAGAGGGCCTTGAACAAGGCTAAACAATTCCCAGCTGACCTCTGTCCAATTTATGAATGCCTCATAACTCTGCAAGGTTATTCTAAACAACTTATTGAATACCCATACATTTCTGCAGAAGCTTTAGCATTTTATGTGTATTTGTCTTCCAACAGCCGGGCGCTACCCTGATTGAACTGACTGTAGCGAGGTCTTCATCATTGCTCATCTGCCCACATCTATCAAATGCAACTATGGGGAGTGCAGATAATTGACTTTTTTCATAGTCCCTCTTTGATTTGAAAGTTAGAACTTCTGCAACAAAGGCAAAGATCTTAACCAGTCACACTGGTCCTCCCCCAGTGTGTCCCGGTCCTCCCCAGGGAAGAATTTCAGGATATTGGTAAAAAACATTTTTAAACAAATGAAATAAATGCAGCTGTTTTAAAGCTGCCAAAAAAATAAAAATAACAGCCGTCCCAATACGTCATCCGTGGTCAAAGAATAGGTGTACAGCAATAAAGTAATCTTAAGTGACCCCTGAATGACCATTGACCACCTCATCTGCTACCCCACATGAGCCATTGTCTTATTGTATAATCATACCAAGTACAAACTTGATCCATCACTACACTAAAAAGCTACAGCAAGTTGAAAAGTGTCAACCAAAAGGTGTATACTATTTTATATTTGACACACACAGACATACACACACACAGACACACACACACAGAGACACATACACACACAAACAAACACACACACACACACACATAGACACACACACACACACACACAAGAATCATGCTGACATAAGATCTTTCCGATGGCATCGGAAAATCTAAAAATAAAGGGACGGAAAAGTGCATTTGTGAATGCATTTGTGGAATAACACACATCCCTGATTGTACACTTACCTCGAGATTGGCCATCAGACAGTGAGGGCGCATTTGCTGTCACTATTGCTTTGTCCAGATCATAACTGTACTGAAATGTTTCTGGTACTATATATGATGATGCCGGCATAGATGGATTTGCAGGTGTGAATTTAACTACCACCTTTTCTGACTTTGTGCTCGAGTATTGATATTTAGGTGGCTCGCCTTCTTTCTCTCGTCTTCCTGATGTCCTCATGATACACTTCTTGCATGACCTCAAGTACACTGTCATAGGCATAGCTAGAAAATTATAGCACACAACAGAAATTTGATAATGGTACTTAGAGGTGCCCAATTTGATTTTTTTAGCACAGGCTACCACTACTCACTCAATCTAACCTGAAATAACATTGTTACCATTTACAGGCTCTATAAAATGCACTGTAGTCTTGGCTGGTTTCCATTATGTTTGGAATCAATGAGGAGAAAAAATTGTTTGGAAGTTACTCATGATATCATTCACTTTCTGAAACTATGTGTCTAAGCATGTTGGAATCTGCTGAGGAATCCAATGGCTTTTGGGAATTGTAGGGATGAATCGTGTTTGCAAATTTGTTTTACATGATTCATCCCTACAATTCCAAAAAGCCATTGGATTCCTCAGCAGATTCCAACATGCTTAGATACATAGTTTCAGAAAGAGAATCAAATCAGGAGCAGGGGTGTAAAAATGCAAAGTTTCCCGGGAATCAAATGCATTCCCGCCGCGTGAGCGGAGGGAGGGGGGTGTCTGAGGGTGGATGTGCCCCCTTAGAAGTTGGAGATTTTTGCAAAATCACAGAGTAATCAGCGCTATTTGGTGCAACATTTTTACACTTTTTGAGCGTATAAAAAGCTTAACATTTTCTGGGTAGAGGCCACAAAAGTACCATCGTTTTATTCCAGAATTCCAGTAAAATCGCCGCGACCAGGCGCGGCACCGCGAACCCTATTCACACTCAACATTTGCGAGAACCAAAGCAGGTTCACACGGTGTTTTCAAGTGCTAAAAACAAAAGTTGTATTTTACTTACCTACTCCAACTAACACAAGTGCCTTCCAACTCCCTTTGACAATGTTTGACACTGGTTCTTTGGTCAATTTTAATTACAAATCGATACAAAGCTTTTTTCGGCCGCATCCTAATAAATTATATGGACTTTCTCATTATTTCTCAGGGATGAAAACATTTAACTATTTTAATCGCACATGAATTAAAATCAAAAGAGGCCTAGAAAATGAGCTTAAGTACAAGAGATAAGGTAAATTGAAAAATAACAAAATGATTGTCGCAAGCTAAAACTTTAAATTACCTGTCAGCATTTTAAGAAGTTAACAAAACCCCTTTCGTCCTTTATTCAACGCCTAGTCGGCGGCAAACACAAAGCAATGCAAACCGAATGAGGTTAGTGGGCGTGAAATCCACAACAAAACAAACACAATGTTCTCTTTGAATTTCTTATTGGAATAAAGACCAGTCAGTTTTATTTGCTGAGAACAATAACCTGTTTGTATCCTCCGAGTAAATACAAGTCCACTGTGCAACCATGGACAATTTTCTATCTCTATGACTCAAAGTATGACTTCCGAACAGAGTGTAACCAAAGCAGAAAATCATGTGGATGCCATTTTCCCAAGAATAGAGATCAGTGGGGATTCCCCAGGGCCGGGGTTTCCCGTTTTGCTTGGCAAGGATTTCCAACCACGTGCATTGAAGTTGTTTTTTCTTAGTATTTTGCCTCCAAATTTTGACTCCTTACTCTGACTTTGTTATGAAAATTATTTCTATATATATTTTAAGGTTATTTTAATTTTTTACTTGATGTTTGTTTACACTTAGTGTTATTAATTAGTTTTAATAGTTAATGTTGTCTTTAAGTAACATCTACATGCAGATTTAAGTTAAGCATAAAGTTATGAAAAAAATTAAGCATTATATAGCATTTCTGTCCACCTACACGCCTTGTCAAAGTTGGTGATGGTACCTCAAATGTGATGAGGAGTTCTACCGACGATGATGGACGTAAGACGTAATGATCTTGACAGAGGTTGAAGTGAACCTGTCAATCATCCAAATGTTTTTCTGATGTTTGCCGCTCTGTTTACATTACATCGATCTCTAAGGAGGAAGCAGGCACTGCAACCATGGCAACAAGTTCTCGGGAAGTCGGGATTGGAGCGCTGGCAATTGTGGGGACGAAAGGAAAAAACCTGCGCTGATACGGTCCCTGTGTGCTTCTGTGGTAGTGGCTACTGTACATGTTATGTACGAAAGCCGCCTACCGATCGCTTGCAAGAAGGGACGTGTTGTGTTAAAAATAAATGGAAAGGGGGTTTTCCAACTCGCTAAACGATACCGTCAACACATAATTAGACCTCCCTTACCCGCCCGGCGTTCATGCTTGATCACTGCGTCGGAACATCAACAAAAGGATAATACAAGTAGGATTTCCAAGTAGAATTTACATTGTTGTGTTTGTATATTATATAAGCTTATAAATTGGTTAAATTCACAGTCAAGTTATAGTGAATGAGCCTTGGGATTTCCCGCGAGTAGCCTAAGTTTCCCGGGAATGAGATTACCAAATTACCCACTTTTCCCGCTGTGATCAGGAGTAATTTCCCAACAATTTTGTCTCCTCATTACTTTGATTCCAAACATAATTACTACATTAGTCTTCCTTTGACCATGATAACAGTTTGATGTGAAACAAGCCTGAAAGGTTACATTTTTTTTTCTGTTGAACAAAATAAATTCATTAGTTTTATGTTTTACTCAGTGGATACATAAGGGACCTTCAGGAGCTTTTTGATGGAAGGGCACCCTTAATTTTTGGACAAAGACAAATTTTGCATGTACACATAACTTACTTGTAATTAACCGATAAAGCTATAAGAAAATAATCTTTCGTTATGAACTAGAAGAAGTTTTTGTATTAAATGTCGGGACCAGACAATAATTATTAAAGAGTCTGTGTGACCCGAAATATAAACCGAAATATCAATGGAATTTTCAGCATAGGTTTAGTTGTGGTCTATTGGCAGAAACCAGGGGTAATACAAACAAGATTGTGATCAACACACAGATCTCGAATTGCACCTTTAAGCATTTAAGGAAAAAAACAAAAGTTTTACATTTTATGGTCACATTGCAAGATGTCGATGCCAGCATCCCTCGTTCCTGGCACGGCAAGTGTAATACGCCAGGCTACCTTCCACACTCACTCATTGTAAGTGTAAACCCTCTTTTCACATCACGACTTCGTCTTTAAGACTGAAGTGGTGGCACTCTGTTATACGAATTTCCCATGAACAGCCATGTGATGTCGGCTGAAGAAAATGTAATGTGCATTACGTTTGATATTATCCAGTTGTATCTTTGACTCCTACAATTCCTGTGGTAAAATCATAAATGTTAGGAGGTTAAAGGTCAAAGGGTCCACTGGGAGTAACTTTTAGGAGCTAATTGAATCCATGTGTACTGCTTTACTGTATATTGTGGTTAGTATGACTAACGTCACACTTTCCCTCATGTTCTCTGAATAGTGGTGACTCAAGAAAGACCAAGAACCATGACAGGAACTGTTTAAATGGTAGTTTTTAACACACCCTCCATGGAATAGAGAATGTCTTGTTCTTGGACGGTTAATTTCATACGATTGATTAATGAAGCGTACAGTTGGACCGCCATGCTGGATTCAACGAGCTTACTGGCAAACGCTTAAATGAGTACCACTCAAGCCCTTCACCTAAAAACCTTACCACATGAAAAATGCACTTTCTCTTTGATTTTGCCAGGCAACCCCTTGTTTTATAAAAGGATCCTAATGTCCAAGAACATCATCCGCACGTGGATTTGCAGGGAAGTTTACCGTCGTCAAAAGATCGGGGTCACTATGTTTCCTGCAGATTTTCATAGGCTTCCCAAAATAGCAATTGGCTGTAATGTGTTCATCGTTGCTATGGCATGTGCCATTTGTTACACAGTAGTCGGTGGCGCAAAGTTCTAATATTTAATAGTTAGTATGGAACTTTGACATCGGAAGGTGCGAAAAGCATCCACCAACTCGCTTGTTTTTGTTATGGTAATCATCGAAAATAAGCCGTATTTTTGCATGCCCATTGTAAGAATTAACCGGGAAACATCCAGGCCTGGTGAATCGAGCAAGCAAAGCCGCTGCATTTTACATAAGGACCTCAACAGCCCCTAGATGCACCTTTAAACCACAATATACCTGAGCACCCCATCATGACCCACCTCTCAAGATCACCTAAAGCATTTTGGTAATCCAGGCAGGGTTTCTATATTCTTGTTTATTGTCCTGAGGTGGGGGAATAGGTTTTGCCTCTATGGTCCAGTTATGGAAGAATTTGATGCTCAGATGTTTGGAACCAATGTTAAATCTTGGGAAACTAGAAAAATGTTGACAAGGAGGGAGAACATTTCCGCTTTTCAGAAAAATGAACACCCCCCCCCCCGAAATCATGCCATTTTTGTAATTGGATATTTTTAGTTTTCCATTGACACCCTTTGAAGGCATAGCATATACCTATAGCATCCCCTATGAACTCCTCTAGCAGCATTGATAAATTTTGGTAATACCATGTAATTAGTGGCGTAACCAGTGGGGGCTGGACACACAAAATTGGGAGGTGTTCAAAAATGAAGAATTGGCAAAATGGGAGGAAGAATAAAAGAGAAAGAAAGAGGGAATAGAGCAGTGAATAAGAAATTTAAGAGGTAAGAAGAGAAAGGGGAAAGTAGAAGATGAAGAGAAGGAAACAAATTTTTCGTCAAATTTGTGTTCTGAACAACTTTTTTAACCTTCTGAGATGCAAAAACATTACTTCCCTGGACCCTACCATGCGCCTAAGGCGGGCCCCTGGACCCCACCCTTAAAGGCCTTCATGGAACGACGCTTGCACATTGCTTGTTATCATTAAAGGCTGACTCATAGATTTGGGAAATTAATATTTTTTGTGGAAAATTTGAAAAATAGACAACTACAAATAAAGATATTAACCTAAAATGCTTAATTCCAAAGTTAGAGATGAATCGGATGTTTCGTTTTCATTCAGTAAACATTTATGCATAGATAACAGCGCTAGTAGGATCCCTGTAAACACGTTTTCCGGATCCAGATTTATCACAAATGGGTGATTTTCTGTATGAAGGACTTCGATTTGAGCTTACTTATTTCACAAGTGATTTATTATATGGACAAGCATTATTGTTTATTGCAAAAAACACGATTTGTTTGAAAAATCAGTGCGCCCTCATGGAAATCTCTGAGTCAGCGTCATCAACCCCTCCCGCCAAAAAAAAGCTGGTATAGGAATCGGAAACTTCTTGAGTCTTGGTTATTGCTACCCATCTGCGGCAAAACGTTACTCCATTTATCTACATTAAAGTGACTCACAAATATGTTTCCGTTATAGACCATATGTTACAGCAGATGATGCAACCACTAGTTCATTAATTGAGGCATTTGCTCAAAGACAATGTTAACTTGGATTAGGAGGTTGGTTGAAAAGAGACTCTTAATGTAGAAAATAACCAAAATGGACTCTTAACCCTAACCCGCACCGACATGAAGTGCAAC
>JAMKCH010046428.1:0-21990 GCA_023653785.1 Ophioderma brevispina
CGCGAAAATTTACAGGATTTTGGGGTGGAGGCCGCTTCTTTAAGATGAAAATTTATAGACTTAAATCGTACAAGCCCTCCTTTAAATTACGGTCAGTGTTGACCTTTTAAGCAATACCAAGAACAATTCACTTTTGAGTTTGAAAATGTAAAAGCAGACATAATACGTAGATTTTATTGGAAGCGCAGCTAGGCTAGCGGGCAGATCTCATAGCGTTTACAACGGTGACGTCACCCCTAACAAGTATCATAATTTTGTAAATAAATAATTGTCTAAGAATTATCAAAATCAGTTCTACGCGTGTTCCCACGTCTAGTATGTGGCCAAGTTTCTTGAAATGAATTTAATGTCAATCTCCCCTTATTCGCCTTCCCCCTGAATAATCAAGTGACCAAGGACGTACACTTCCATTGACCCAGCAAAATAATGGGGGCTATTGTAGTAAATCCGCCCGTTATTAATAGGACAACGGACTTCATATTCTCTGGTACTGCAACCTTAGATATTGATTGATTGTACGACGATCGTTAAAACTTTCGAATTGTTTTTCACCCCGATATTAGATTGAGCTGCATCCTCATCACGAGAACATAAAACTCAAACTTCTGCTGGAGGAGTTTAATAACTTGATCGTATATTCATCATTATTTTATTCAAAAAGGAAACGCAGATGAGCAAAATCAGAAGAAATTTTTGTATTGGCAAGCTTGACCTAACAATTTGGGTGCAGAACCACCACCCATAACTTAATCATATTAAATATGACCCTCTTTTCTAAAGTTAAACAGTTTGTTCAGGCACAGTGTTGGCCGGAGAAAAATTTATAGTCCGCCGGCACATTCACCAGTCCTGAACAAGGGTGAACAAATAGGGCAATCATTTCAGTTTACCTCTTCCCACATTATTTTCACGCTCTATTCCGTTGCCGCCTATCGGAGCCCGGACTATGATACCTGCCGGACAATGAGGACTTTCACACCGATTTCACAACCTGAGCTGCATTTCATATACACGATTCATCTTGCTTCTTCTTCAACAGTGTTGGGCCCTTTTGGGTTTGGTCCTTTATCATTTGGCACTTGGATTTATCATTTTCTTTTTTTACTATAGGCCGCCCTGTTCATATGCAAGCGGCCTATGTGAAAGACACCAGGATTAAAAAAAAAAGGGGGCGAGGCCAGATGCATTATACTGCATGACGAATCGTCTACATTTCATATAGGTGAATGATTTTCCATAACTGCTATGAACGCAATAATTGCATAGTATAATGGGGTTACGGGTTTGGTTTTGCACAAAGTTTTATGTCACAGTGGTGCCAAACAATTTTCATCGAATATGGTATAAATTCGGAGTAGATAAAAGCCACTACAATGCAAGTTACCCTAGCTTGTGTAGCAACGCAACTGATTGGCAGAATATCACAGTCATGCACATAGTTGTGGTTGGGTTGTGTTGGTCCTAGCAGTGCAAAGTCCTCGGGTTCCAATTGTTTTTAATGAATTAAGGACAGGGGTAATATGCCTATACTAGGAATTTCATACATTTCCTAAGCAGCTAGAAACAAACTTTTGATTGGATTTACAGCGCACCCATCACAGTTGGTAACTTCTCAGTTCATTGACAGGTAATTGGATGACATGAACCCATGGTTTTGGGAGTACCATTATGTGTACATGCCCATATGCACAACACTATTAGTTACAATAATGCTCATCAACCCAGGGCACAGTTCAGTGGGTTGTACTTGTCATGCGGGACCATACTGAACTTGTGTAATTCCTAGGTATCATATTTATAACACAACACTCTAGGGTTTGTTTTCCTATAATACACTTGTGAAGAAAGCGATTGAACTGTGTCCATAGTAGTTGATATACTTCATTGCCTTCTAGTGACCAAGCATTTTAAAACCTGTTTTCCTGTAAGTTGAATTTTTGTAATCTCGGTGCAATGGACTGTGGGTAAAATTTTAGAATCATTTGATTGACTAAACTACACACTACCCACAATCATAACAAAGATGTAGAATCTATTTGATTGATAAAGCTACCACAACAATCTAAAACATGAGGGCACTCAACTATGAAATGGCTATGGCTGTATAAAGGCTGGACATTCCAAACCAGTGGTTATTCAAAATAAAGGTGATACCTGAAATACATACTGCATGCGGTTATATCTAATCCGAGAGGTTTCCTATGATATCAAGTATTTACAATAACATAGTAAGTACTAACATCTCGCTAAAGCGATGGTTGTCTTTTAAAAGACTATTCTTGTTTCTCATGAGCTTGTTGGTCACCCGCCAACTTGTGGCGAATGGGGACTATAGAAATGCTCTCCGTTCGTGTGTGTGTGTGTGCGTGTGCGTGTGGTGTCCCACGCGATATCTTTGGAACCTAAGCAAGTGAGGAGGTGCTCCATCTTTGAACCCATATTGTCGATAAATAGGCGAATGATGAGTTTGGGAGATGGGTCAGTGCCATGGGTTCAAAGGTCAAATGTGGTCAAAAATTGCTTTCAACCTTGTCAATTATGGGATAGGATGATGAAACTTGGTGGGTGTGCTCAACATCGTGCCAAAAACTGTGAAGGTCATTTCAAGGTCATTGTGGGGGTCATTCAAGGTCAAATCCCTAAACATGTGGAGGATGATTGAAACTTGGTGGGTGCGGTCACTATTCAGTGATGAACAATTTGAAATTCATTTCAAGGTCATGCGGGGTGGCGGGGGGTGGGTCATCGAGGTTCAAATCCCTAAACATGTGGTAGGTGATGAAACTTGGTGGGTGCGGTCAATTATTCAGTGCGCAAATTTTTAAGGTCAATGTCCAGGGTCAGGGGGATCATCCAAGGTCAAATTACAATTTGGTGGGTGCAGTCAACATTTTTACGCCATTTTTTCAAGGTCATTCTCGGGTCATCTGCGATCAATTCACTGCAAATGGTTGTATGGTCATGAAACTTGGTGGTTTGGTCAAAATTCAGTGCTGAAAATTTTGAAGGTCATATCAATGTCATGTGGGGCCATCCAAGGTCAAACAACTACAAGTGTCATGAATTGGGGTGTTTCAACATGATACCAGAATTTTTAAAGGTCATCTGGGGTCATCAAGGTATGAAACTGCTATGGTAGAAGGCCTCTCTGGATTCCATCACAATCCTCCCTGTGATAAGTTATGTTAATTTCCCTCCTTTTAACTACAGCGACGAGCGGGGGACCTTTTGTGGTTCGAGAACCGCCTGTTCAACTTCGTTTACCCTTTCGACTAAGGTGAACTAAGTCAAAGAAAGTGAACCCACAGTAGAACCTCTAACTTTTATTTATTCGTGATTTTTGTGTTCAACGTCATGAAAAATAACTTATCTAAATCGGGGTGATGGTAGCAACACCATGCAAAATTTTCAGTTGCATGGATATAACAATGGCCTGCATTTCCATAGATGAAAAGGAATCTGTGAAGTGTTTGGGCCTTCTACATACCGAGCGGATTGACTTATCAAATAGCACCCATTATTTGCTGGAGTAATGAATCATGGTGTACATCCCGCCCGTAGTTGCTGCTATTCAGGCTTTAATTGAGATGACATTTAATCATTTCTTCGAGAATTGCACATACTAGACTTGAGAACACACATAAACTGATTTCTATAATTTTAGGAAAGTTATTTCGGAAGAAGTTATGTACTTCCCCAGGGGTGCGCCACCTTGGTCCTTATCCGAGGCATCTTTTCGCTTTGGCCTTATGGCCTAAGCGCAGCTCGCGCAGTATGTTGCCAGATTTTTGTTCTGAGGCATTATGGAGTGAGTGTCCACCTTACCCCCCATTTTAACCATTTACCCTAACTAGGGCCTACATGTAACTTTGTGTGCGCGGTCAGGGGCGTAGAGCCCGGGGTTCCAACTTTTTTTGGGTAGGTTGCCGCCCGGATTTCAAAAATTGAGGCTCGGAGCGATTTGAGAGCCAAAAATCGGGGTCTCCTCCGAAACTGGTTTTTCCAAAAATATTTCAGAAATAAGCTGCGATTTCCCTCAATTTTCCGTTACTTTGAGTTGTTTTTGTAAGAAATTTGGTGGAATTATTGCTTTGGACATGAAGAGTAGGCCTCTGAACTGAAATATCCTAATTGGGGGGGGGGGGATTAAAAAAAACTAAAAAATTGAAAAAGAGCCTGAAAATGAGGGTCTTATAGCGCACATACCCATACTTACCCCCGTGTTGAGAACCCCCGGGGGGGGGGCGCAGAGGGTGTTCGCGGAACTGGGGTGGGGCGTGTACCATCCGTCTCACGCCTCCAGGCCTGTCAACTATGCCTAGGCCCTCGATCAATGAATGTGAAAATAATGATTTAAAAACAGCAATAGAGTAAAATGAAACAATATGGATATCACATTCAATCAAAATTATAGATGTCATTTGGAAAGCAAGTAGTTGGAAGTTCACAAATATCCCGGGCAAATATCTTTGATGGGCTCCCCGTTGACATATTTTCCGCCCGTCAGACTTGATATATGGGGGCTGATATCTAGGAAAGGCAGTCTGACGTTTGTTACGGGTTTCAGAGTGACCCAAAGTCAAAGGTCATCCAGAGTCACTTAGTTAGAATGCCCAGACTGTTCGGCTATGCAATTCGTTATACTATGACATATGGGCTGATATGTTGTATGGAGTGTAGGGGAGGCACTGTCTGACGTTTGTTAATCAGGGCTTTCAGGGTGACCGAAAAAGGTCATCTTCTAGGGTCAATTTGCATAGAAAGGCTCTATGACCATCAAATTTGCATATCCGGAAGGAAAGGAAAGGATGGGCATTTCTACTAAAAATTAAAAGTGGACCTTAACTCTACGTAGATTGACCCTCTTACGTAGATAAACTCTGGTATCGTAAACACCAAACGTCAGACTCATTCCCCTACCTTGGTGCCATAGTCAAAGCATAACGAAATGCTAAAAAGTTAACAAGGCGAACTTGTATTTACGCGAGGCGTGTAATTATGTCCCCGCCGAATATCGCCGATCAAGAAGTGATGGACTAAAATATAAGCACGGTTTCCACTCTATTTTGGCTACCACTAGCTCGAAAAAATGTTACCTTTTGGTGAAATGACTCAGGAAAAGAAAATCGTAAAAATTCATCATGAAAAATCCCTGAAAATTCACTAAATGTAGTAAAAATATGATTAATTTATATTCAATTTGGCAACATATTGAAAAAATCACGTGACCACATTTTAAAATTGGGGACCCAAACGAGGTCTAGAAAGGGGGCAAAACACCATATTATCACATTTCCCGAAATGAAACAGGATGGCAACCCAAAAGACTGACCACGCGTAACAACCAAAACTTAAAAAGAATACCTTTCAATAAAACATGGGTATACATATGTTATTACCTGTTTGTGGTATCTTTCCCCCCTCCACCTACATTGACGTTGTTATTTGCATATATTAGCTAATTTGCTATTTAATTTGCCCAAAATACGCCCAAAATTCAATCAGGCAGAACTTCTCAGCCCATTCCTTCCACCAAGTTACATTCATTATACGCCTACAGAACTCCAGAAAACTTGTACACAGCATTGCGGGAAAATTTTCATAAATTATGCAAATGAGATTTAATTAGCATATTTCCACCAAAATCAAATAAGTCGAGAACTCATCAACCCGCTTCTTTCCACACAGTTACATCATCGTAGCCTCATGGAAATCCAGAAATAGTCCACAAGATTGTCCAATGTGACATTTCTGTGTACTTGGACCTTTTCCCTTGAGGCTTTTCCCCACCCCCTGTCAGATTCAAGAGAGGACCCTGGGGTATGCATTACATGGTTAGTAGGGGGGTTCCCCACCTGACCCAATATACCCAATTAGGCACTCTAGCTTCATCCCCAGAAAAAAAAGTGTTATGACCAAATGTTCAGGGTTAACATTTTTATCACGAGACATACATACATACACACGGGACCATGACATACGGACTACGGACGGAGCCATTTTATAGTCGCCTCCCGAACTTCGTTCGGCGGGACCAAAATTACTGGGGAAAAATCCTTTTTAAAGGCATTGCTTTAATTACATACGAAACAAGAACATGTATCGCGCAATTCTTCAAGTCTGAACAATGCTTGAATTAAAAATGTTTGATTATTTTTACAATGTCTTGTAGTTCAACATGCGATCCATTTAAAGTTCTTGATCTTGATACGGATGGTCTTCATCACCGTGCACCCCACAAACCCCATCGCACGTTCCTGGAAAATTGGTGGTTGGGTGCACCCTGACCGTCCGAAGACCGAGTTTTGTAGTGGTTAGGGATCAAAGGTCATCAGGGTCATTCAAGAGCGTCCAAAAGAGGTTCAATGGGTAAACGCGTTGTTGGAATATGAAAACTGGTGGGGTCGATTGTTGATGCCAAAAAATTTTAAAGGTCACGGCAAGGTCATCAGGGGGTATTCAAGCCAGATATGATCGCGAAACCCCGGGAACGCTTACTATCATTAATTTATCTAGCTCAATAATACAGCGTTCCCCTTGACGCATGGTGGTCTGCCGTAGTTATTAGCCGTGTTAGCTAAAGGGCACAAAGGTCACGAGTTGAAAATTTTTGGATCTGACTTCTATGGGATCCTACATGTAGATGACCTCTGATCACTTTTGGAAGAGGCAAACATGTGAGAACTACCCAAGAATCATTGAAGTATCATGAAATTTATTGACATAATTATGTGGAAACTAAGCAAATTCATTATTCTGATCATATTGGGCCATGACCTCTAAATGGCCTTGGACCCCACTTCTTGAAGGGGTAAAACTTGTGGGACAGTGACACCATTACCTGCAATGCAAGTCTATGGAAAATAGTGGGCCAAATTAGTGTTAGGGTTAATATTTAATACAAAACATTATTTACACACTTCCAAAGCAATCCCTATGTACCTCTTTGCAGACGACGCAAAAAAAAAAAGAACCAGAAAAATCATCAAGGTATTCTACCCCTACAAGTTTAAGTTCATGGGTAGTTGCATTTTTTGGCTGGTACACTGGATTAAGGAATACTCCACCCGATATGCATACTGTACAGGCACATCGTACATATACTCCTTGCCAAAAAAATTCCCACTCCATCTGGCTGTCATAAGCATTACTGCAGAAAGGCCACACTAAGTATGTCTGTGTCTAGCTTATGATTGGTTGTGACTGGCATCACCGGTTCTTTGCCTGGACATGTCCACTGACATTCTTAATCATGACAATGATATGTGAATGAAGATAGGCCCATGAAAGTCAATTCAGAGTTAACGTTACTTTTCCCCTGGGATGAGGGTGACTCAGTTTCTATTTCTAGTCTCTAAAAATTAACGAGCGGGCGGGTGGGTGGGGGGGGTACCGATAAAACTCAGAATCGATTTAATGCGCCTTACGGCAGTTCTTTACCGATTAAAAATGCAAGTCAGACTCGTCATTACTAGACTCAAAGAAATTCTTCCAAATGTAGAACTTCGTGCACACGTTGTAATTTCATTGCCAGTGAAGATTCCATATTGTTTTAATGATTGGCTTTATTCTATTTTATTAAAAAACACATAAAAAGTGATATTTACGAAACACCAGCTTATAAACATGTACGTGAAAACAGGCCATTATCAAGATGAGGGTTTTTTTGGGGATGGGGGGGGTACATACATACAGCCATCACATGCTGATTTCCATTTTGTTACCAGATTGGAGCAATTCTGATTTTGACCCTGCCACCCTGTACCATAGAGAAATTGACCTTTTACCCTATCACTCCCAAAGAGCCAATGGTCATAGATGGTACAAAACTATACATTTTTGGAATGATAGAACGCGGACAAAGTATGCCATACTTTCAACATGATTGGTAGCATTTTTTAAAAAGTTGCCCCTGGTAAACAAATTGGCCCCTATGGAAAAAGTTGATACCACAATTTGAGAGTTTTAACTTTTAAACCTACAGCATTTGACCGTAGAGGGTGCCATACTAACTACCAAGGTGCCAAACCTTTTCGTAGTGAGGGGTAAAACAAGGTTGGACCTGGGTCCCAGGACTCTCCTCTAAAGAGGAAGATTTAATGGCCACAGGTTAAAAAAAAATGGTTAAGGTACTCATTACAATGTGTAGTAATGTAGCTAGTAAAGTAAATGTGGGACCAAAAAAATTTAATTTCACATTCTTAAGATAGGGTGTGATGTTTCAATTGAAGTATCAGGAGAAAACACCAGCACTTATTCATTAACCATTGTATTGAACAAATGCTTACCTTTGACACTTGCAAAAGACCATTCCTGATCAAGCCACTGGAGAAAATAATGCATCTTATTCAATGCACCATAAACTTTTTAAGTTTTTATTTGGCCTTCAAAAAATGGGCCACCTTGTATTAAGAGATTAGCGCAAGACGACGAATTTAACATCTCAGCAAAACCATGGCAAAAGTCTTATCATTAATAACTATTGTAGAAACCGAATACATCAGTTTCCAGTAAGCAATTCGGTCACAGTACAATGACCACAAGGTTTGTTAATGGCAAACAAAGGCCTTGCCTAATTTCTACAGCCCCTGTTTGAAACCCAAAATGGCCACCCTATTAAACTACTTGCCCATCCTTGAAATTGATGGGCATCCCTATACTCAAGTTAAATGAATTCAGGTATTTCTTATTATCAAATTACAAGCATATTTCATACAGAGTTTATAGAGATGCGGATCTTTATGCTTCTTAAATTAAAACTAGATATACAAGAATCATTTACTTATTAATCTACCACTTGTCCACTTCATTCATTTTATATTTCTTACCCCCCACCCTCATGCATTGTAAATAACTGACTAGATTTACAACTTTCTCGATGTTGTCCCGTTAAGAAAATATAACACAGTTGATTAGCCTTTTGGGAATCGGCTCTAGGTTACCGTTCCATGAATGCAGTTGTTTTTTACGGGTCTACTGGCAGTTTTGTTGTGGTTCATCATTATCTCTCATCTCGTCTGCATTTATATCCTTTCCTTAAATAAATATTTTATTTCTAATAGCTGTAAAACGTATCATTTGGCGAATTTCATTTCTCTTTGCAATGCTGGAAATGCTCTTGTCTTTTTGGGTTTTTTGTAACGGGAAGAAAGTAAAATACATTAACGAACAGAAGCAAGCTGGTCACATCTTATCAAGCTGAGCAGAAGATTACATCACAAGAAATGGAATGGGCCTATATAGGTACAAGAAATCCACTCTTTTGAACTTTGCTTTACAAACAGTGGAATTAAGAATATCCTGCTAGGTACTTTTCACCTCCAGAATTGGTAGATTCAATTGATCTTCTAAAGCAGGTTAATTCATTTTTCTATATACTGCCTGTAAACAGGTGAGCGCCATCTAATCATATAAATGCAAGAAGGTGTAAGTACAATAGTGCTATTTTCAGCAATTTCCTTCAAACTTACTATTATGCCAAATCTTTGGTCAGTGGCTCTTGAAATGACTATTCAGGCAATCTCAGAAAGTGTTAACCGAAACAGACTTGGAACTGCATTGCGTACAAAAGCACGCCGTCATAAGATCGGTGTGGAACATTCACCAAACTGCAATTGTGAAGAGCAACAAAACCATTTAGCCACAACACAGAGGACTGCGAGATTCACAAGGTCCCGGGGCCAGTTATTCAAAGTTGGATATGATGCTGTAGTGAACATGGACTTCCGAAATGCACCCTAAACAAGTATTTCCACTGACTTAAAAAAAAAAAAATTTGTGCTTTTTCTAAACAAGCATTTTGGTGTTTTGCTAACCATAACAGTCTTTTTGTCTGTTTTTGCTACCGTAACAAGTGAGCAATTGCATTGTGTTGAGATAGACCCTTATATGCTGGCTTTGCTCATGTGGCTGTCCTTCCAAATTACAATATTGTTTATGATTTTGATCAATGCGTACATCACAATTCAGGGTTACGAAAAAACCTACCTTTTTTCATATTTTGCTTGTTTTTGACCACACCTACTCAATGTAGGACTACATCGCCCGTTGGAAAAAAGAGACCCTTTTTACCCGGTTTCTTGTTCAGCATCAGATCCGCCTTTGAATACAAGTCCCCCCCCCCCCCCTTAAAAAACCAACCCCCACCACCCCCCCCCCACCCCCCCCCCCCCCACCCGCCACCCCCCACACCCCACCCCACCCCCCCCCCCCCCCCCCCCCCCCCCCCCCCCCCCCCCCCCCCCCGGGACAAGTCCCCAAGAGGAATCCCCGGCTTGGATCAACCAAGACGATGATTTGTGAAACTTCAGCTGGTTAAAGATGGATCTTCCACTGTGATTTCGGACTTACACAAACCAAACTAACAAAGGGGACACAGTGCCTGAAGAACCAATACAAGAGGTCAATGAATCGAGGAAAGATAAAGTTTCTTAATACATGCAGAACACAGATGATCACATGGCAGCATGGCATTATGACTGTTGCACTCAAATGATGATCTTGTATAGAAAACAGGGTGAGCCCTTGACAATGCAATCTGTTGCATGGGCTGCAATCAGGGTATGAGTCATCCCACAGGCACCAGTTTGGGGAAATTGAACTCATAAGGTCATGGGATCACACAAAAATCGTAGTCTTAAAAAACATAAAAACCCTGACTTTTCACTCATTTAGCACACAAGCTCTTTTACTTTGAGCATGATCATGAAATATGGTTGCTAAACTTTTGGAACAAATTCGCTTTCCCCTCCCCTTTCCTCACTATCCATAAGTATGATTGTTTAGTATAGCATTATGGGATTGGTTCAAAAAACCCTCTGGGCTGCATTGTTTTCGGTCACCCTGTTTCTACACTAAGATGTTCTCAGAATATGTGAACTCTTTCCAATATCATAAGAGCATGTGCTGTGTTTACTTCATTTCTATTTAACAATCGTTTTGACTGATGTGCACCCATGCCACTCACTAGTAATGAGTGGTTTATTGCATTGCTTTGGATTGGCAGGTTCTAATCCCTTAAAGGTGCAACGAGAGATTTCAAGTCATCTATATTTTCTGTGATATGTAGTGATTTCAGATAGATTAGAAACTCAATAGATTCCCTCCTTTTATTTCGTAACAGAAATAGCTAAAATGAAAACAAAAGTGATGTAGTGATCTATTTTCAATCGAAAACATAGGCGGAATTTCTTATTTGCTCCTATAGAAATTAGAAATTTCACAATGGTTGCCACCAAGAATAAAGTGGAGTTCTCGGCTTTATCCTTTCAGATAGGGATATTTGATAGAAAGAAATTTTACACAGTGCCAAAATCAGAATTTTCACATTTTTTAGGGACACCTTAATTTGAATCTCTCGTTGCACCTTTAAATCAATTACAGCTGAGGTAACCACAGTGCCTAAAAATATTTTACGCATGTTTATGTTATGGGTTGTTACATCAAAAACGTAATTCTTGACGCATATTTTCATGCAAGCAATAGTTGATATAAATCATCAATAGTTTTTTGTTTTTTTTTGCAGAAAAGTGTGTTGCCCACAACGCAAAGCAGCAAAGGTGGTTTCCAACATGCCAGCACAACTAAAGACATCTTGACATGCGAGTGCTGTGCAGAAAGTCGTAGGTGCAATACCTGCCATTTGTCAGAAATTCCCATCAATCATAATATCATGCCAAGTCAGTGGCTCAGGCCCTTGTTTTTGAGACATGCTAGATTGCACTCAATAGCTCTCCTAAAATACCTTTAAAGCAATATTAGCACATTTTTTTAAGAGCGCCCCCATTTTTTCAAAAATTTGGAGATTTTTACACGGTTGCATTGGTAACTGGCTAGTAAACTGTACCTGTGAATGGTTAAGCTCGAAAATGTCTATGTGTCACAAACGAAGGAATTTTGTACTAGAATAATTATTATCGGGGATCCCCGATAATAATTCAACGGCTGCTGGAAGCGGCCTTCCAATGTGAAATAGCCGGGGAATAGCGCCATGTACGGGTCTACGTTCATCCATTAGTTGTTTTAATAGTTCAGGCAAGTCAAGTTAGAGGTTATTTTCTCGAGGTGGCACTATTTCATCATGGACGGACATAAACGTAGCATTTCCAGCTCTGCCGTTAAGTCCAATCTGGGATCGCACTTCTAATTACAAAATCGCTTATTTTGTGATAAATACGCATTTTTTAGCATTCTCATTCGCAGGTATAGTTTCCTAGACAATTACCAACGTAACTCTGCAAAAATACCAAATTTTGAAAATTGGGGGCGCTCTTCAAAAAATGTGCTAATATTGCTTTAAATAACGTATCTTCATGCATGACACTATATGACAAAATATTGTTGGTGTGTCGTTAACTACTAATAGCTCCTCCTAATGTTAATTGTTCTGGTATGCAAAATAATAACAAGCCTAATATATTACTTTTTGTCAGAAACTAAATTCATTAGGGCAGATTGTTATTTTTAAGGACTCTTCTTGTTTCAGTTTCTTCCATTCTTCTGGGAAGAAATATGTTTCTTCCGGAAGTTTCATAAACCTGCTCCGTTATGAGGTCTCCTACACCTAAATCTCATTTCACAAAAAAAAAAAAAAAAAAAACGGCCTTCCAATGTGAAATAGCCGGGGAATAGCGCCATGTACGGGTCTACGTTCATCCATTAGTTGTTTTAATAGTTCAGGCAAGTCAAGTTAGAGGTTATTTTCTCGAGGTGGCACTATTTCATCATGGACGGACATTTCCAGCTCTGCCGTTAAGTCCAATCTGGGATCGCACTTCTAATTACAAAATCGCTTATTTTGTGATAAATACGCATTTTTTAGCATTCTCATTCGCATGTATAGTTTCCTAGACAATTACCAACGTAACTCTGCAAAAATACCAAATTTTGAAAATTGGGGGCGCTCTTCAAAAAATGTGCTAATATTGCTTTAAGTGGTGTGATATAGTGCACGCCTCAATTTCTAATTCAGTGTAAGATGCCATATTAAAAAGCACTCCTACAGGACATCTAACCAACTCCAGAAGAGCATTTTACAGCTTGTCTGCCTATATGAAAACCAAGGGTCTAGTCAAAGAATTCTATTTTCAAGAGCCACTGACTCAAGGAAATAAAAATTGAGTTAGCCTAATGCATGGCAGTGTCACATGGCAGCTATTGCATTTACAACCTACCTTGCACTCACATCAGCACTCACATGAAGATCTGAGGAGAGTAGAGACTTGGAATTTCGTGGTGGTCACTTGGTCACTAAAGTAAAACCACCTGGTGAACACATTCATCAAACTTGCTTTGGTACACTTTATTTTTACACCTGGCTGTGTTGAATTGGATGGGCACAGCTTTGCGCTGCTCAGTGGCGTAACCAGCTTTTTTTTTTCAGGGGGCAGAGGGGGGCACATACATTTTCAGGGGGGGCAAGCATATATTAAAATTTGTTAGTATAGTATATGGCCTATGTAAATCACTATTTTTCAGGGGGGCAAGAATCCCCACAGGGGGGAGCTGCCCCCCTGCATGGGTACGCCACTGGCGCAGCTTGGATTAGGATTGCCTCTTTTAATGGGAAAGTACATGCTGCTGCAGCTAACTGCACACATTACACAAGTTTCAATATGGGTGCGGCCAAACCAAAGTTGACCACATTTTGAACAACAGTAGGATGCACATATCAAGAAAGTAGAATAACAATTTATAATCAGAGCCAGAATAAACTGGCCATGACAAGGTTGTGTCCGATGCCATGGCCGATGTACACAACGATAAGATACAAGGCTGGGCACTACTGATTTGCACGTCAGATGCAACATTCCTTGTTTAAATCTAGCTCTGGTTATAATTTGAATATTAGGCCACTTAAAAAAACCATTTGTTTCTCATCCCTGCTCTCATTTCTAGGGTTGGTCATTTTTTTTATTTTCCAGCATTCGTTTTTTAGGCTTTAAATATTCAATAGTTCTTTTATATTGCTATTTAGTGTATTACAAACTTCAAACAATTATAAGTTTCAAATGTTCATTGGCACTCTAGGGAGTTGCCCCTTAGAATGCTAACATTCTAAGGCATCCAGCTCATTTTCTACAAAACATATGTCAATACTGTAATTTGTTAGCAATGCAAATTTTGCACTAAAATTTTCTCTTAATTTAGAAACTCCTCCAAGTTCCTTCTTACTTTTTGAAGAACCTGGGGATGAGAAACAGATACTTATTTTTAAAGAGCCTTACCTGATATATATTAAAGACTAAGTTAAGACTTAAACGCAGCTAATGCTTTTTATACAATAAATAAAATTATGTTGTTTCCTACATGTAGAACGTGTCATCTGCCATCGCATTTTTGTCAATGGCACGGCATCACGTGTCACATAGAAGTCACAAGGTAAATCTTGGATACACTCCAGAGGGTGTATTGAGTCCATCCCACAATGCACCAGTTTTGGGAAATTTCACCTCACTAAAGTCATGTGATTCCATAAAATTGTATTCTTAGCACATGAAAACCCTGACTTTTACACTAATTTTAGCCCATAAGTGCTAGTACTTAAGGAATATTTATCATGATTATGAAATGTTTCATGAAACCTTTTTATCCCCAAGTACTGACATGTGTCTAGTAACAGTAGAGGCACATTGCAATGCATTATGGGAATCGTTCAAAACACCCCCTGGGTACACCCCATATGAGTCTTGGGCCAGTGGTTCTTCTGACCAATTTAGTTGATGTATAGAGTTAATCCATCAATGTGTACTTGATTAACAATTCTAGTAAGTACAGCATACAGGGTTAACATTTTACCACACCCACATCCACACAAACACACAAACACTCACACACTCACTCTACCAAAGTACATGTAATTCCTACATGCCGATCTGCATGCAGACGACAATAATCGCAACATGCCAATCTACAAGCAGACGGCACCAAAATACACTTTAAAAAAACATGATGACTGGTGATGCCTGATATGTTCAACTATTTTCCGGACACCGAACCAGTCACGGGTTTTGCATATATTAAGCTACTGGAAGTAGTCATCTATCGAGCAAGGATACTGTATAGCAAGTAATGTTATTTCCATGTGTTCGCGGCGAGCTTTAGAATGACAATATGTAAAAGTCTGAGAAAATATTTTGATCCGCAGAGTGAAGATGTTTGAAACTGGGAGGTAAACTGCAAAAATCACGGAAAATTAAAACTGTTAATCCCCGCAGTCTATCGGCCGATTTCATTTAAAGTTATTATAATATAATGTATTTAGCCAATCAGAAACATGGTAAGAAAAATTTAAACAGATTGTACAGATAATGAAAAGTCTTATTTTGATTGGTTACTCAGCAGTTATATCATGCTAACGAGCCAATGAGAGGTAGTGTATGAAAGGTGGTAGACCTCAGGGGGCTAAAATAGTCTGCTATACAGTAATTGAAAGCTCTGGGTGTGCATATATATTAACCAAGAGAGTAATCTTTTGTTCTACTTGACCAGTGGTCGAACCTTGTCATCATCTGAGCATACATGAGCTTTGTATTTCTCTACTTCCGACATGTACTTCGACCATGCATCCTTGGGTGTTGATTCCTGTAATGGTTAAATGGAAAATTAAAGAGGGGACATGAAGACATTTACAGAAAGAAAGAAGCACCCCCCAAAAATTGTTGTCGATCGAAACCCCAGTTTTTTTTGCATTTTGCAATTGCTTACCAATTTATAGATTCACCCTCTGGAAACGAATAAGCGAAAGTCCTCTTTATGTAATAAGATGACGATTTAGTAGTAGTAGTATTTTTCTTTTTTTAAAATTTGAAAGTCAAAACACGGTTTTACTATGGGGTGATACGAATTAGCAGGCAGCTCAAAAACAAGGTTGGTGGTTGTTCTTTTGTACTTGTTTAAGGTTGCTTGTTCCGATTTATGGTGTATTGAGTTCTACTGGATTGCCTGCACTGGGCAATGTAGGACCCCATCAAGTACCGTGGGAAACAAACTTGCGGTTTTGATGGTAGACGCAATAATGCATTTGCAAAGCCCTATTTCAATACTGTGCTAATATTGATGGGCAACCACTAAAAAGCGTTTTTTGTTTATATCTTGGGAATGAAATGGATTTGAGGGCTCAAATTTCAGGACACAATGAGAAAAATACGGCCTTTCATCTGATATCAAAATTGGGATACTACTTCCGGGTAAAATCGGGGGTCCCAATTCAAATACAATCGGAACACGCACCTTTATAAACCTTCGAACATTCTACTACATTGCAACTGTTCTACAGGATATTTGCTGGTCCCAGATAACCAGCCTAGTCTTCTTTGTATTTCACTTGCAATAGCCCTGATATAACCAATAACCGCCATTATACGGACTATAAAAGCAAGCTAACTTAAAGGTGCATTTCGTGATTCCAGCACCTTCCTGTCAAAATTTCCTAAAATTTTGGATCTTTTATTAAAAAAATCAGCAAAAAGTGGACCTTTTTGCCCCTTTTGTGGATTTTTTTTTGGGGGTGCGACCACACCCCCCTGTGCACGGGCCTGTGTACAGGCAATAGATTGCTATTTTACAGGTTTACTATAAATTCACGAGCAATTGACCATTATTTTAGGGGATTTACGGCACTTCACCCAACATTTTCTTTTTTTTTTTTTTTTTTTTTTAATTGAAAATAAAAGCATTCCCGAGCATTTTTTCTGAGGAAATTCGTAAAACTTATTAAAGGTCCATGGCCCGATCGCTAATAGACTCGTCCCCAGAACCCCAGATTTACCGAAGTGGTTCGAAAGTTTTGGTATCAAGAAAGCTACTATTTTTCTAATTTACCCTGTGAAATCTTAGGGCTAAAGATGCTTGGTTTGGAAGTTATGAGCGAAAATGTACTCCATTTTGGTCGACCAATATTAATTCTACAACACATACTCTAGGGGCTTCACAAAATCACGTTTCTAGCTCTCACAGCAACGGATTGACAATATCGGCGAGAAACTTTACCAGATAGTGGTTTTGGGTCCGGCCTTTTCTATCAAGATGAAAACTTTATGTACTTTTTTTTAAAAAATCGGACCATCCCCCTTTAAGTTCAATTGCTTGTAAATCTGTAATTAACAATGTTTTTCCGTAAAATCAGTTTCCCCATAGTTTTCTTCTCGCATTAAGGATAATTATCCCTTTTGTGGTCCGCAAATTACGGTTTGTTTTCACAATGTACATAGCACATGGATGTTTTCACTCTTTCTTCATAGTGTTCATCATCCTGACATCCACATCCTTCAGATAGAGAGCGGGTGACTGCAAGTTTGACCAATCTGCCATCTTGAGCCCATGTTGTAAATTGTCCAAGTCTGGGTTCTTGTTACACTTCATATCGGTTTTAAAAATGCTTTGTGTGTGTACTGACATCATGAGGGCAAATGTGTGCATTACTGTAGAATTATTTTCTAGTAGCCATAAACAATTTAGAATATAGTGCTTAAAGCAATAATAGCACATTTATTTGAAGAGCGCCCCCAACTTTTCAAAAAAATTGAGATTTTTACACGGTTGCATTGGTAACTGGCTAGAAACTATACCTGTGAATGGTCAAGCTCAAAAATGTCTGCGTGTCACAAACGAAGGAATTTTGTAATTAGAATAATTATTATCGGAGATCTCCGAAAATAATTCAACGGCTGCTGGAAACGGCCTTCCAATGTGAAATAGCCGGGAAATAGCACCATGTGCGTGTCTACGCTCATCTATTAGTTGTTTTATTGGTTCAGGCAAGTCAAGTTAGAGTTTATTTTCTTGAGGTGGCACTATTTCATCATGGACGGACATAAACGTAGCATTTTCAGCTCTGCCGTTAAGTCCAATCTGGGATCCCAATTCTAATTACAAAATCGCTTATTTTATGAAAAATACGCATTTTTTAGCATTCTCGTTTGCAAGTATAGTTCCTAGACCAAATTCAAGGGTAAACTGTGGCAAAATATCAAATTTTGAAAATTGGGGGCGCTCTTCAAAAAATGTGCCATTATTGCTTTAATGGAATAGAGTTCAGCCAAAATATTTTACAGATGGAATGAGAAGTATACAAGCCTTCAAAATAGATACCAAAATCTCAGGTTTGACTAGGCAAGTGGTCGGGTCGAGGCTGAGGATCGGGTGGTAAATAACCCTCCAAAAGTGTCTGTTCTGATTTCAGTGTACTGTGTTTACTACTTGAAAGGAAAGCCTGGAACTTGCTCACCCTCACAGCAACAGAAACAATTAAAGGCGCTTCTTCCGATTGTATATATGTATATTGTGTTCCCTACTAGCATGGACCAGGGTTAAACATCTTTCACTCCACACTACAGATAAGGTTTAACACATTTGGTAGTTAGTATGGACCCTTATCAAAGCTAGGTAGTTACTCTCAAATTGTGGTGTCACTTTTTAGGGGCCAATTTAAAGGTTACACTGGGGTTACATGTAAACTTTTAAAATGCTCTAATCATGTTGAAATATATGAATAAGTGTCTGTCTAGTAGGTAGTAGCAAGGATTCCAAAAATGTATAGTTTGTACCAATGATATATGACCATTGACCAATAGTTTTGGAGAACAGTTAGGTTTGAATGGTTGTATAAAGTGGTAAAACTAATACATTTTTAGAATCCTTATGGGGTCATTCCATGTCAATTCAACAAATGGCTCCCGCATGACCCTCTCAGATTTTCTTTATATTTTGGAGGAAAGTTGTACCTATAATCATAGGAAAAAATGCAAAGTTTCAGGTCGGTAGCCCTTATAGTTTTTGTGTGGCGGCCGAACAGAGATTGGTAGTCGGGGTCTAAAATGGCTTCCAAAAATAACCATTAAAATAAATTCCAAATTAAGAGGCCTGTATTTCCATAAATACAACAGTGAGGCATATGATTCCTCTTATACCAACTAACTGACTGCTATAATTTATGAAAATAAACAAATCGGAAAATTTCACGCTTGCATATTGCGTAACAGGCTCGCTAATTATACGCGCAGTTACATGCTTATTTTACAAACATGCAAGTTTGGGCCCCAAAAAGACACATTTCTTCATAAAATATTATTTTTTAGGACTTTTCTATAGCAAGAGCATGTCAAAATTGACACATATCAAAAAAATTATAGAAGCGAATCGCTTACACTACGAACAGCGCCCTCACAAAGTCAGAAAATATCTCAATTATCATCCTCTTTGAGGGGTCAAAAGTTCATGTGGTCATATTTGAAAAAAAATTTAAAGTGCATTTTTGGATACTTCTAGGTTTGTACTATAACTGCTCAAAATGCCTACAATTTTATAAGGCTCCTTCATATCAAACGATACGCTGAAACTTTGCTATATAATCATGTTCATATTCAGTGCAAGGTTGCAGAATTCGGCAGTCTTGCAGCACTTGCAGCATGTCTCAATTCCTTGAAACCCAAGGAAATTTGCTTTTGTTAGGGATATTTTAAAGGAAATGTGTTGCTACATTACTTTTTATTGTAGTGCAGTGTAAGTAAGTGCAAATTACTAGAAAACCTTGGTAAAATTAAGCATGTACCATAATTTTCGCACTCCAATTATTTTCACGCACTTTTAAAACTGCTTCCAATTGTGTAAACTTTGCAAGAAAAGATTCATATAGTTCAACCTAAAAACACTAATTCATTTTTAGAATCCTTATGGGGTCATTCCATGTCAATTCAACAAATGGCTCCCGCATGACCCTCTCAGATTTTCTTTATATTTTGGAGGAAAGTTGTACCTATAATCATAGGAAAAAATGCAAAGTTTCAGGTCGGTAGCCCTTATAGTTTTTGTGTGGCGGCCGAACAGAGATTGGTAGTCGGGGTCTAAAATGGCTTCCAAAAATAACCATTAAAATAAATTCCAAATTAAGAGGCCTGTATTTCCATAAATACAACAGTGAGGCATATGATTCCTCTTATACCAACTAACTGACTGCTATAATTTATGAAAATAAACAAATCGGAAAATTTCACGCTTGCATATTGCGTAACAGGCTCGCTAATTATACGCGCAGTTACATGCTTATTTTACAAACATGCAAGTTTGGGCCCCCAAAAAGACACATTTCTTCATAAAATATTATTTTTTAGGACTTTTCTATAGCAAGAGCATGTCAAAATTGACACATATCAAAAAAATTATAGAAGCGAATCGCTTACACTACGAACAGCGCCCTCACAAAGTCAGAAAATATCTCAATTATCATCCTCTTTGAGGGGTCAAAAGTTCATGTGGTCATATTTGAAAAAAAATTTAAAGTGCATTTTTGGATACTTCTAGGTTTGTACTATAACTGCTCAAAATGCCTACAATTTTATAAGGCTCCTTCATATCAAACGATACGCTGAAACTTTGCTATATAATCATGTTCATATTCAGTGCAAGGTTGCAGAATTCGGCAGTCTTGCAGCACTTGCAGCATGTCTCAATTCCTTGAAACCCAAGGAAATTTGCTTTTGTTAGGGATATTTTAAAGGAAATGTGTTGCTACATTACTTTTTATTGTAGTGCAGTGTAAGTAAGTGCAAATTACTAGAAAACCTTGGTAAAATTAAGCATGTACCATAATTTTCGCACTCCAATTATTTTCACGCACTTTTAAAACTGCTTCCAATTGTGTAAACTTTGCAAGAAAAGATTCATATAGTTCAACCTAAAAACACTAATTCATGATATTCTTTAAGTATTGTGAATTAAATTTATGGAACATGTGACAAAAATGTTTTTTAAAAATTATTAACAAGGTATTATACCCACTACAATGTCACATTGCATGAGCAGGGGTAGCTGAGTTAAACACTGGAGTATGCTACTCTCAATGTAATTATGTTTGACCACAAAGAATTATGGCCAGAGTTGTATTCTGTGCTGCAGATTTTTTCACAAAGTATATTTTATTGCTGGGAAAACACAGTTGTTAACACGCTAGTTGATCATTATGTGTATAGCCATGTATAAAGTACACGAAAATAAGATATATATGCAAAATTACCTTGTTAATTTCACAAATTTCCAGTGTATAGTTCAGTTGATTAATAGTGCACTACAATTAAAAATAATGTAGGAGCACATTTTCTTTAATTAAAGTATCAAACTAGCATTTCCTGGGGTTTTAGGAAATTGAGGGTGCCATTCCCACCAAATTTCTGAATGACCCTTTAAATTTAAATGAATAATTACATTAAAAAAAATAGCAACGTTTCAGCGTATCGTTTGATATGAAGGACGCCTTATAAAATTGTGGCATTGAGCAGTTTGTAGTACAACCTCATGTAGAATGATCCAAAAAGCCCCACTTTAAAAATTTGTCAAAGATGACCACATGAAACGTTTGACCCCAATAGAGGATGATAATTGAGTATTTTCCGACTGTGTGAGGGCGCGGTTTGAAAGTGTAAGCGCTGAGCTTCCCCTATTTTTTAGATATGTGGTCAATTTATGACATTCTCTTTGCTATAGAAAGTACATAAAAAAATAATTATACGTTGGATAGAGAAGGAGAATGACATCGTTGTTGGGGACCTACTTGCACATGTTTATAAATTACAAGGGCATGTGTAAAACTTTCGCGCATTAATTAGCGAGCCCGTTACGCAGTATGCAAGGGTGAAATTTTCCGATTTGTTTATTTTCATAATTATAGAGGGGACCAAGTTTAATTGGTTATTAAGGAGGAATTTATGGCCTTCACTGTTGTATTTATGGAAAGACAGGCCTCTTAATTTGGAATTTATTTTTAATGAGTCATTTGGAAAGCCATTTTGGGGACCCCCCCCACCCCCCCACCCGACTACCAATCTTGTTCGGCGTCACACAAAAACTACTTGTAAAAGTGGATAAGGGAAATTTTCGCGCTCAATTAATTTTCGCGCTTTTCGCGCGCTTGTGAGCTAGCGGAAATTTAAAAACCCGCGAAAATCAGGGAAAATGTTTATTTTTGTGACAGGTTATGTAGGATAGAGCTGAAAGAGC